>JAQFYT010001421.1:0-16563 GCA_034694925.1 Ceratophysella denticulata
TTGCCACATTCCTCAACCTAACCCTGCGGGGATTTTAAACTAACCTAACCTAACATTAAAAGTGACAAATTGTCTCGTAGAAGCTGCAAGTATCTGTTTAGAAGCTGCAACTATTTGTTTGGAAGTTGCATTAATATTTTCCCAAATACAATGGTTGATGACGTTAAAACTTAATTATGTGTAAGTGGTTGAAGGGTTCCATTTTGATTCACTTTCCGTCGTAAAGATTCCAACGATGACCCGGGGCGGGTTTCATTCTCAGACCCTTGAGACCCGTCCATCTTCAGAATATTACGGTATTAAACATGTCATTGGAAATAATAGTTAGCATTGAAAGTTGAAACTAAACCCAAAGGCCAACATTTCAAATTTCCAGCGAAATTCAAATTTTGTAAAACTCCCTTAAGGAAAGTTCTCATAGCGTCAATACAATTTCAATTTCCATGATTATATTCTATCCCTATCTCCATTCCACTCCTGGCTTCAAGGAGCTCATTGTCCCCCGTAAGTACGCGACGCTTTGGGAAATTGTATTGCTTCTGCATTTTGAACCCATTTCCATTTCCCCATTATTATAGTACAGTACTCCAGTCGACTCCCCTACACAATAACACACGTACTTTTATTTGATTTTCTCAACAAACCCAATTTGAGGGAGCGAAAAGTTTACTTCTGCAATGCAAATAAGTATGTCAGACTTAAAGGAGACACAGTACCGGCAGCCGGTGCAATTTCCTGAAATCAAGGCATTTTCTAAACCTTCAACTTGCGCAACAGACGAAATAAGACCAGTTTTCCTTAATATATAGCTCCTGTCATGTTTGCAGCAATTTGGCTGAATGAACTAAGTGAGGGTATTTATGTCGGATTAAATAGGGCTTAATACCATAAGTGTTTTGGGTTTCAAGGATAGCGCTTACGAGTACGAGTATTGCTTGAACACACACTAATTACTATTGTTCCCTGTTGGGTCCAAGTACTCAAAGTCAAAGTCAAAGCATGGCTGGTCTTAATTTAGTAACATTCTCATTATCGCGTGTGGCCTACCGCGTTAAATCAGCCCAACTATCAATGGGCACACTGTAGTATGACTCTTTGTTCTATGAACTGTACCCTGCCATGTTACGAATACATAGTCCTAGATTCCTCAGCTAATAAGAAACTTGCCTAGACCGATTCTGCCACACATGCAAAGGTCTCTAGGAAAATCTAAATTAAAACCAAGAAGAGCGTGAATGAATATTTCCACAAAATTCCATATTTTACTTTCTGCGGCTGGAATGTGGTTAAAACTAAGAGCTGGCAGTCAACCATGCACCCGAACCCAAAACGTCCAAGTTGTGCTACTCGCAAGTATGTCTATGGTAAGTGTGAAGATGTGGGGGTTGATACTTGGTTTGGTATAATGAGGAAAGTTGAGGTAGCTAGCCTCTTATTTCCAAGGCATCTCAACTCGGCACGTGAGCATAAGGGAAAAACGGGGTGACTTTCACCCATGCTCCCTGGCCTGGCATTGGGAGAGTAGCTTGGGCGGATGGGCTAGCTAGCGCTAGGATTTTCTCGAACTTGGAACTTTCTCTCTCCCGTGTGTGTTAAAAGCATGGATGCATCCGCTCAGATACTCCAGAACAGACCTGGAACCTCTATAGCTTTCTCCAAATCCCAAACCAGAGCACAGTTGATCTTCAATCCGGACTGCGTCCACAACAAACAAGTATTTTTTCCCTTGAGGCAAAAAAAAGGCCCTTCAAAACCCCAACAACTTTCTCAACAACTCACGCCCGAGTCCAGGTCAGTATTTTTCCTTCCTTATTCTTAGATTCTTCTTAAGCTCTCAAACTTTTTTATGCTGTTGAAAAGAGTCCCATTTGTACGTAGATTGAGCCCGACAGTTGAAGTTACGAACCTCAAAAAAAAAAAACTCATGAGAATAATAACATGTCATATTGAGGCCAATAATGTGGTTGAGGGAGGGAAAAAAGTTCATTTTAATGTTTTATGGCATGGCTCTCTTGCATATATGTGAGCCGGAGAGTGGTCGGAAAAAAGTCAACTTTCTTTTCTAAAGAAACCAAAGTTTTTCTGACATAGTAACTATTATATTTTTTCTAGTTTAGAAAAAAAAATCTATGTAGTTTATCCATGTAATGGAGAGCGGAAATTGAGTTTTCTTCTCCGTTCCGATGTAGCGGGAATCGGGGACTTCATATTCTTATTTTATTATGAAAACTTACGAGTATTTTATGTTCTCCCGTCTTCCTTCGTCTTCTCCAATGTGTCATTTCTTGAGGTTTCTCAAGTCAGTGCATGGATTAAAACCAGAAGGGTCTTATAGGATCGATCATCCCTGCCGTCTGTCTCTCTGTCCGTAGTTTCGTGCATAGATTAAGACCTGAAGGGTCTTATAGGAGCATCCCTGCCGTCTGTCTGTTTGCTCGCAGTGTCAGATGTGTGCTAATCTTACGATACACAAATTTACCAGTCCTTCTGGTCCCAAGCTCTTAATTGCAGAGGTTCGGAAAAGCAGGGTCATATGAGATTGCCTGTCTGTATATCTGTCAGGTCTTTAATCTGGAAAATCGTAACTTAACCTAAGAAGCGCGTATTGTTTTATTTTTCTAAACCATTTTGCCCTTCAGGGCCTCAGGCTGCTGTCAAACAGGTTTTCTGCTTATATATTATTTTTTTCAAATTATTTCTCTGCCTCCTGTCAACCCAAATATTCTTTTTTCGAGAGAGAGAAAAGAATTATGCAGACAATGCACATTTTTCTTATTTTCAGGCTGGAGAAGAGAAAGTACATATTTTTCCTCTTTCAATATGTAGTATGCATGAGTGGGCAAAGAGCATGTTTGTATTTCTAGGCCTACATTCTGTGGGTAAAAGGTATTAAAGTATTTGCTTTCACATCTGAATCCGTTTAGTCTCTTGACTGTACTGTATATTGTGATTTGGAAGATGAGAGCAGGCTTTTCTTATTTCAAAATTCGATACACCCTTGATCGCATATGTTTTTCAAAATCTAGCAATGAATGAATGTCATATAGCAAGGTTGTGTTATTAAAAACATATGCGATCACGGGTTCGCCTACTCCAACACTACCGAAATTTTCAACCAGGGTCCTGACAGCTTGGAAAAGTGGAAAGTAGGCGATGAGGCCTGTAAACTTGTGAACAGGATGAAAAGGAAGCTCGATGCAGGAAAAGAAAAAAAAGGTTTCCTTTTGCATATAGAATCAATTCAATGAGTTTTCCGTCGTCCCCGCATCAAAGCAAGCAGTTTAATAAAAATATGTACCGAAGTGTAATGTAGATTGCCTAGCCAAGAAAAGTACAGCATCTCCGGTTTACACATGTAATATATTACGAAACTTTAAGATGTGGTTATTAAGAACGGATACAGTGTTTTATATTTGTATATCGTTTTACGGATACTGTTGCACATTTTAGTTTGGTATTGGTATTATGTGGTATTATGCGATCTATTCGCTCTCGATCGCACAAGGATTATTTTTATTACGTTTGGATATTGGATTAAATTACAAATAAACTGTGTGACTGTGAATGATCGCGCGCAATACCGGTGGACTTTTTTCCCGTCACTGGTTTCAGGTAACAGTTTTGAAAGAATTGCTAATTGGCCCTTTGTCCACCCCCAAGAAACATTTTCTTTGACATTGTTTACCTTACTCAGACACAAAAATTCAATAAAAGCCGTAGGCATAACCGTAAATTTTTGTTTGTTTTTCCTGCGAAGCCCAACATACATTTTCTGTAGAACCTATAGAAATATTTTCTTTACGTGGCTTATATCAATTACGGAAGAACGAGGCCATAACTTAGTGAAGCAATTACATGGCCGTCTAATAAAGCAGCACCTGGTCAAAAACGCCCATAATTTTTTGGTGAACGATACATCTCGGCAAATTGGGAATTTATAAAGCGTGTTTTTGCCATAATTCGTTCTTGTACTTCGTAGTAAATACTACGTCCCAAGTGACTCCTTCTTTGTGTAAGTAAAGCTTCTTATCCAAGAGAGTACACAGGCTGAGCTCTCGTAATCCCATATATCAATAGAGCACAGACACAGCAATTCAAGGATTTCTTTGTGTAATACTGTATGTAATATGCAGTCCGACTTGGCTTATTTGGGATTTTCTTAAGCTCAAATTAGAAATTAAGCTGAGGAGCTGGGTTGGGAGTGCAGTGAAGGCAGGGTGGGGTAAGTATTAGGGCTGAGTGATTGGGTGAAAGTAATCGGAAGAGACTTGGGAGAAAGTCGTGGAAAGTGACGGGAGGCTTTTGGGAGCCATGATCGGTGGATTCTTTTGCTTATCACTTTCACACATAAACAGGTTTTCCTTGACTCGAGAATAATATGGGAAATTCAGGGTTGAGAAATGGCCATCTGCCGTCAACCCTTCACGTTCCACGCCTATTCCGGCGCGGCAGTTTGAAAGTTTGGAATGCTTAAAGGTAGTTTTTTTTGGACGTAATGTGGCCTTATGGCCAAAACACGTATTCGAACTGAAATTCTCGTCCCATTAATACACATCAGCATGACCCAGCGAGCTTTGGCTTTCCAGCGAAGTATTGGGTGGGTCATGCTGACGGATATTAATAACGGACCGAGTGTATTAGTTCGAAGATATGTGTTGGCCATAAGATTTAACACCACGAACGTCGGAAAATCTACCTTAAGATGCTTCTTCGTTTTTTGAATTTGCGTCAAACTGGACAATATTAGCTTATGCATATGGAATTGAACTAAAAGAGCACTGTATTTTAAAATCTAACGCGGTCTGTAAAATTTTAGCGGTGTAACTGTTCAATGTGGAGATACACATAATAAATCACGTCAGTTTGCAAATGCATTTTAATACGTACACCCTTAAAAACGCTAGACACCGGGTGTTTTGACCCATCCTGATACCTAAAACTTTCCGGAAGCATGCTTTATAGTATAGTTGCAGTGTTTACAATGAATTCTATGGAATAAAACGCGGCAAAACTGTAAACTGTAGCATACCCGAAAGTAAAAGCTGTCAAAGTCAAACTACTCAAAGTTGAATCCAGGAAATTCCCGCACCCTTGACCCTACAATTGACCAGGAAGAGTAAATTGTTATTCTTTCTTCACTTTATTATAGCTCTCATAACGTTGATTACTCTATGCGGAACTTTTCCGTCAGGACCAATGAACTAGGGTCCAATTGACCATGGTGCTCTCGGGTAACAGCTCTAGGAAACTCCATAAAGACTGCTACAGGGGTTAGGGTCCTGCAGTAGTAGGCTGCTGGGGCTTGGGAGAGAGGTCGAGAGCCTATAAAATCATAAACATAACATGATCACAAAGAAGCTTCCAACAACGTCCCAACTTCCTTCCAAGTTGACAAAAGAGGACAATTCGAGGAAATAGTGTGTTTCAGATCCCAGTGTTGTGCTTTATAGCTCAGGGTCTGCCTGGGTGCTGACAGTCCTCATCCATCCCCCATAGCTAGCTACCCTTTGGCACTACAGTATCGAGTCATCCCTCCAGACGTACAGACATTTTGTAGTTGAGTGCCAAGTGCCAAATATCTATATAAAAAATACATATAAAAATAAAACAACTTTCTCCCCCCTCTACTCATAAAATATTGGCAGAGAAGATTGAGACAACAATTTCTTCCTTGGGTCCTGCCAGGGACACCATTAGGGTGCGGGTGAAAACATAGTACAGATAGATGTAGAGAAAGGTTATATGCTTATATGCCTATGTATATCCAGGCACACAGTGCAAAAGTCAAGTCAGTCATGTCATAATTCCTAAATTCCTAAAATATTCCAAGGCTACTAGGACCAAAAGCAATTTTTCCACGCGGTTGAGTAAAGCGATCAAGGTTAAGTCATCTTGGATGCCAGAACTTTATGTAAAGAAAAAAAATCTGTGAAATTTTATTGCCGTGTGTATGTTAATTAATTCGATAAATCAGATTCAGACGGTTTCAAGTCAAGGAGAAACGGCTACAGCCTTGCTGGATATGACTGTTTTCATGTGCGATCTACGGGCTGTAGCACACATTGCTTATAATTGAAAGATAATTTACCAAAGCTTAACTTAACTGTACAACCGTTCGGAAACTTTCAGGAAATTAGAAATAAACCATTTCTTAATAAATAAGATGCATGAGTTCTTTTTGTTCAGGTTTTGAACTAGCTTCTGTAAGCACTTAGTGCATGAGGCGGGTATGTGTACCTATTTCATTTCATGGGCGAATTATAGCGAGATTTGCAGTTTGAAGCTAATTTGACCCCGGGAAGGGCACAGAAAAAACCTGGCTGAAATTAAGCATAGCAGGAAAGACACAAAGTATTGTTTGCTTCGTGAGGTACAAGTCATGCAAGGTTAAGTTGACCTAATTTGGCTAAACTCGACCCTACTAAACATGATTTGCGTCGTGGTATGCGTTATATTTCCTCGCAAATTCCTCTACGGGAATTAAAAATAGACGGCTATTTATAATTTTGTAATCTTGAAACGGAAAGTATCTATGTCGAGTCAAACTTCGTCACCATCTCTGGTTACACACTCCCACACCTTCGTGTGTGAGTGAAAGTCTAACTTTTCCGTGGTTGTGGAGCCCACGCGTGCATGTACGTATCTTCGTCCATCAAAATCATAAAAATTGAACTTTATTGCCTACCGTAAATTTGTGTGAACTGGGTGGTTGAGGAAATAGTTTTGTCGTTTGAGTTTCTCTACTAGTACATAGGTAGGTACATTCCAGCCGAGCGTGGAAGGAAGACAAAAGAGAGAAAGTCTCGTTAGGTAGCCCATCTCCACCCACCCAACCCTGCCTATTGTTTCTGTCGGGACAGTAGAACAAATTAAGGTGAATTTATGAGCCGGCACAAGGGAATGGCGGAAGGAAGGAAGACATAAGCACTTTACAGACCGGCAAGGCCTCCAACCTAGTCCCAACTTGACTTTCTCTTGATAGCCGCTAAAGCTCTGGACTGGATTTCGCGATATTTACCATATGACAATACGTTACGACTTAAATCACTCAATATATCGAAACATACATGGCTTAAGGTCCATCTCATAGCGGCAATTCTGTAATCTTAAGTCGATATTGGACAAAACAAGGTCGATGGCATAACCACGAACCTGGATAATCAGTATCAGTATAGATATTGGTCTATTGTATTATCATGTATCAGTGATTATTATGATGGTTTACTATAGGTTCTCAAATATCCAACGAGGTATCATGCGTCTAATTTCATGCTTGGTTACGAACAAACGATATGGCGAACCCTGACTGGACCGTCGTGTTTTGTCTAATACTACTAGGTTAAGATTATTCTTACAGAATTCAATAGCTTTCCCGCAATAAGTCGTGCATTAAGTGAGTTGTCATCTGTTAAAATTTTGTGTATTTCACTAGTGCAAAATAATAATAAAAACAAAGTTTACGTTTTACAAAGGGATTGTCAGTAATTCTGAATGTATCAAATTACACGCATGAAACGTGATTGGAAAGCTAATGACCTTGTTAATGTAGCGTGTTCCCTCACGTTGCCTGAAACCGAATCAGCCGCTATGCCGCTATTAATTAATTCTTTAGCTGTAGCCTAATTGAGGTAATTTCATTATGAACATTGAGGCATGGGTGTCTTTGGATACGTTAAAATACACTAACAAGATCCAGAGCTTCTACGCATAATTTCATGAAAAGTTACGGATCAGTCGGATGAGATGGTAAACCGTGTTTTCACCATAATTTTGCATATTTACTCATCGAGATAAGCAACGAAATGTCTCTATATTGACTGACTCGAGACTAAATCAACCAAATACGAAATGACGGTGAAACCGCCGTGTCCTACAGCCTTCAGCCACTTTCTCTCCCCATGGACTCCCAATTCTCAATAGGCTCCTCTGGGCCTCTCAACATAACTGACACCTTACTCTTCCCTGAAGAGCCTTGCGGAAGAGAGAAAGCACTTGAGAGCTGTGGGCAGGCTAAAGCCATGCTACAACGCTACTGTTACCGAATGCGACCAGGGAGTCGGATACACTTTCCTAACCAAACCCTAATATGAATGATAACTCGTCGGATTGGGTGAAGAATAACTATATATGTGATCCCCTGATCGCGTTCGATACCAGTACACACCCTACCTCTGACTTTCTTTGTCGAATGCTTTCACTTCGAATTTGTGCATGGGCTTGAGTTGGGCAGGGCAGGGAATAAGGCTCAATCCCATTGTGAGATCCATAGGTCATGTTTACTGCAAAATCAATAGGGAAAGTCCTTTTGCGGACTTGTGGAGAGGAATTTATTGAAATGTGACCAGGATGTCACGCTGAAATCAATTTATTTCACTGGCTCCCAACTTTCCAGCTAATGCTCTCCAAATCGTTCTCCTCACTTAATGATCGAGAACATTTGGGAACTTTCAATGGGAAAGCACTGCTTCATCCTCATGAAAAGACTCGTTTCGGTTTCATGGGTCCGTGAAACTTTGGGCCATTTTCTTAAGCAATGTATCATGGACACGTTGTCGTCAGGTCGTCGAGACAAGCTGGGCAAAAGAGGCCCGTGCTAAGATAATGTAATGCATTTATCATATTAAGTATAGCCAGGAACCTTGAGGTTTGGGTCATACGGACATACTTCTATACCGTAATAATTAATCGCCAAAATAGTTAGGTCAAAGTAGACTAGCTAATACACACTTAAAAATTTATTAATGAGCTAAACGTAAGAGCTAATAAAAGCTCTAAAACGTCGATGAAACATATATAACCAATACCATAACCAATTATAAGTGTACTTGCCGGCTTGAAAGCATCTTATCTCAACTTACCCAATTCATGCGTGTTTTACTACTGTTAGGATTGACCAGAAAAATTTACAATCGGTCCCTTGTGAGCAGAACATTTGCAATTTTGAAATGATTCGGCCGATATGCCGATTCAATGTTTATCCATGCTGCTGTCAGAAAAACTTTCAGAAGTGCATTATAACTTGAAATTAATTCCTAGGATAGTTGTTAAATTTGGTTCAACTTTGCTAATTTTCATTTTCACGTTAGGTATTATTTTGTTATCTATTTCGGTGTAATCTGTATGTGTGAACCAAAAACTTGTGCGCGACGTTTTTAGAAAGCATTAACTCATTTTGTAAAAATATGAAAGGCTTGAAATTTTACTCTGCAAACATGTCCTGTACTGCTGCCAAGTCTGTACTTCAGAGCTTCTGGTCTCAAGCTGCTGTAAAGCAGATTTTTTAGTTTGTTTTTATTGGCTATACATAGTAGCTATTTCAGACCTGCTTTGCATCCGATGCACACGTGTTCTATTTTTCGGGTTTCCTAGGAACGGGTGATGAAAGTACAATTTCACCGGTTGAAGGTCCAAATGTAAATACAAGGCGCCTGTATACTTGTCCTCTCTGTGAAGGCAGAAGAGACGTCATTTTGAGTAATTGAAGTTCAAAGTGAGTCTGTTGAATCATGAGAGTTCTCATCAATCATCATAGCCACTCCGGTGAGCAGTATATAGTGAGTGGAGGAGGACAACATAAATTCCCCCGCATAAGTGACAGAGCTTAGCTGCCGAGTCAGCGGGCTTCTTAAGAACAATGCATCTCTCTCACACTGCAAGTGTGTCAC
The DNA here is from genome assembly GCA_034694925.1 of Ceratophysella denticulata. NCBI lineage: Eukaryota > Metazoa > Arthropoda > Collembola > Poduromorpha > Hypogastruridae > Ceratophysella > Ceratophysella denticulata. Next base: position 9,666 of record JAQFYT010001421.1, read on the forward strand.
CTGTCGCCCCCGTGTCCTCAAACTGACTCTCCTCGTTACTTGAAACATTGGTACGGGTATCCTGGGTGATCTCCCGCATCATACTTTCAGAATCCAGTAAATAGCTCTAAAAATGCGGTAGATCACGTACGAGAATGGTACAAATACATAGCTTCTCAAAACTTTTGTCTCTTGCTTAGCTTAGTAGCTCGTCCGTCAAGTCATTTTCGAGACAAGTGACATTAATTGAAGTGATTCTGCTTCCAAGAATGGATTCCTACACTCAGTTTAACCATTAACCATTAAGAATGATGCGTTATTGTTATTACAACGTATGTAGAAGAATTTGAAACAATACATGGGGTCTTTGTGGGGAATAATTAAGACTATGACAGTGATGACTTCCATCAACCTTTCACTTTCACTCGACTTTCACTTAAACCACAGGGTGTACGCGTGGCTTCGCAACCAAAAAAAAAATCTGGGCGACGTAGATCATGCATGTAAATTCCTTGATGGAATAAACTATAGTTAATACATAAGGATTCTTAGTGTTTTAGACCATGCAAATTCGGCCATATAGTGAAAGCGATCTACCATAAGCCATCCTAACCGGTACATGCAAATTTGCTGCATTTTCAATTCGTTATCGATATAGGAATGAAAAACATTGCTCCGTGAACATGATGCACCCAGCTATCCAATGTTGATGATGAATATTGAGCATTTGCGGTCGATATGCATGCAAACGCTATTATAATTAGCCAAAGCAAATGTCATTGACCGAAATTGCTGTGGAACACTTGACCACGAACCAAGGTTCCGTAGTATTTACAAGTGTTCTTCCAGAGCTGTATTAAAATTCAGGCCCGATGTGCTCGACCTGGCCTGGATTTTTGCAGAGATTATGATAATCTGTCAGAAGCAAGTAGCGTTAGCATTCCACATACACGGGAACCACCGTGAGAGTAGCTAGTAACTAGACATGGCCTCGTCTGGTCTCTCGCCCGAGTGCCTTGTGATTGAGACTGGCAGGGCCGTGGGTCTTGGGGAGTTTGGGCATATAGAGGCCCATTAGCACATCTTATTCCACTCCGCTTCCCTTCAGAATGATCTATGACAATCTAATGGGAAGTGCTCGACCGACTTGGCAGAGATTACGGAACATTATTATTATGAGCCGTTCGGCGGAAGGAAGAGGAAGGTCCCTTATCCTTACCCTACCCTCCGTTCCGCCGCAAAAATTCCAATCTTCTTCTACACAGGAATTTCTAATGAAATCCGGATTGAAATAAATCACTACATCAGTATCAGGCAGTCTTGATGCAAGCTAAACACTTTCCTAGCTCAAATTCCATGTTCTAAGGTCTAATAGGTCATTAAAATGATGTTGTTTGCGGTTTAGTCGTTTAGGCTGGTAATTTCTATTGATCTCTTTCATGCAGCAGTAGTAGTAGCTTCATTCCCTATTTCAAAGAGATTACAGTATACAATACATTCGAAAATGTGTGTATGTTTTATTATATTGGATGCAAGCCTAATGACTCAAATGAGACGTATAACTCGCAAAATATGCTTTCAGTCACGTTATTTAGGTATTACAGTATATTTGTTACCGTACATTCCGCTATTCAGGATGATATGCAGAGTTGCTAATTGTAATTATAGTGTTCGAAATTGATCTGTAATTTCGAATGCATAAGTATTAGAATTACTGATAACGTCATAACGCTGCTGCCTACTCGCAACAGCCTTTATGATAATGATCATATTAGGTCTTACAGATCTTGGATTCAAGCTAAACATTGTCAGAAATCCAGAAAATCGCAGAGAGAGGGTGTGCTGACTTTACAGATAATCATTGACCTGTTCTGTGAAAATATGATCGCGTAGGACTGAATAAAGTTTTTTATAAAAGTTATATTGGTAATTAGTTACGTTCATGAAGGGCAACCAACTTTTGGGCGGAGAGGTCAATGACGGATTATCAAAGGACTCATTATAGACAGGATATATGCATTTCTGAGCATAACTTTGAGGATTACCTAGGTACTGGATTGAATGAACACGTACTCTACACGTGCGACTCTGGCTACCCATAGAAAGCTCTGAATGCTTCCAGATTTAATGATGTCGGATTTCGCCAGAAGAAAAAATCGGAGATACAGAGAATAATTGGAAACTTCCTAACAACTTCTTTATGTAGTCTTCGGTGCTGAAAGGCTTGCTTTATATTTAAAAGGTACCTAGTAGAGGTAGGTGGCAGAAAAGTCGGTGCTGATACGGCATGGGCTCCTGAGAGCGGTTAATTTTTTTCTTTATCCTAGTCCTAGCCTTACCAGGTTTTCACTAAGATTAGGTTAAACATGGCTACACGTGTTTAAATTTTTTAGTTGAGTATTTTTATGGAAAAACACTTTATCATACCTTCTGGTCCCAAGCTGGTATAGAACAATTTTTCTTTATTACTTCGCATTGGATTTTTTTTTAAATTCCTGTGTCTATTCTATTATTAACTTTCGGAGATTCCGAGAACTAAGAGCCATTTGCTGTGATTGAAATCTTCTCGCTCTCATTACCTCCAGGCAGGATCATTATAAAGATGAGCAGGGGCATAGCCTCATTCTCTAATCGCAGAGTCTCCAAACAGAGTCAAGTCGCGGAGTGACTTCCGAAACGGCCTATCTCTAAAATGAACCCTCCAGTCAATTCCCATCTAATGACTTGTGAAAACTGTTTGAAGAGGGAGGAATACCCATTAAACTAAATTGAAAATTGAGAGCCGTATTTATAAAGCCAAAGTGTGGGGCTCAGATTACAAAGTACTTGGAAATACATGCATTCATGCTACATTTACTCTTTACAACGACTTTGGCTGCTGGATTAACTTCTGGAAACGAGTATGTTATCCAGAACGTTCATAGTATGTAAAAACAAAGCAAGTTCATTATAAGTACCTACTTACCTCACGGGATAAGAAGAGACTCATTACTAGATTATGAATTATGAAGGACGCAGTTGCTTGCGGCTCAGGCGCGTGCAGAACCCTAGTAGCCTACCGATTAATCATGACCGTCACAATATTTGTCCCAGGAGCAGCCTGCAATAGGCCCGCATATGTGGCCCTAGCAGCTGAGTTCTCCTCACTCCTTTAACATACATACATACATACATACATACATACCTCATGGGATGTATTTTGTATAAAATGAAATCACCCAACTACTGAAAATTGAAACATCGATTTGTGAGGCAAACATATCCCTGAAGATTAGCTAGTTGACAACAGTATATTAGTTTAGTTTAGTGAAAGCTTCAAATTCAATTTTCCTAATTAATGGGCTTTTTTGATACAGTATAATCCTATTGGTCGTTGTTATTTTTACTTGTCTTTCATTAGCAGTGCGTATAAGGTTACTTATCCGGCTTAAGGCTGTTCTCAAGAATTTTACCCATTCTTTTGTCCCATACTAACGCGGGTAAACGCGTCGTATGACTATTATTCGGCTTGTGATAACCCTTGTTAATCCGCAGAGAAAATGCATAATTTAACATAACAGGATTTAGCGGTAGTTTCAAATTATACAACAGTCTTAAAGCCATGTCTGAGTCTGGATGTCAGGTTTAAAATCCTTCCAGGATTTAGAATTCAGAGTCTCCTGAAAACTCCCTTGTGAATAAACAGAATTAACCAGGCAGACAAAGCAGAAACTTGAAACTTTTGTGTATCATCTAAAACTGAAGCTGTAAGTTTCCTTTTTTTCTTGACTTGATGAATTAATTGAATTAAATATTTTTTTCGGCTCTTCCGCATTTGGGAGAAACTTCAGTTTCTTCCTAGACAATTTTTGGATGGAAATCTCAGAAACATTCTAATTAACTGTTCTGAACATGCATGCATGTATTCATCAGTGAGACTGCGGAAGACTGGCACGGCGTCACATGAGAATACGATACTTTGCTAGAGATGTGTATCTTGATAATGTACGCAAGCGAAATTAGAAACTTCACTTCACTATAATGCATTACCTTGTGTACATGCTGCATATAAATTAGAATTCCAAAGTGAGACGACAACTCTGTATGTATATAGGTATCAGTCTTTTAGGATTAAGGTAGTTCGAATTAATTTGGGATTTGCACCAGATTTCCTATGTTAGCTTATGGACACAACCTGTCACAGGTTTACGCGTCTAACTCGAGTAATATCCAAGTGACACGTGCGATACGTCGTTGGATAGTCAAAAGTCTGGTTAATCAAAGCCGGTCCCTGAGAACAAGCTTTAATTAACCCTAGTATAGTAAATCATAATGTAAGAAAATTACTTCTGTTTGAAGTTAAGGCGTCGTTGACCGGCCTTTCTTAATCAAGCTTTCGACTTTCCAACGTCATACCCCACGCGTCAATTGGACGAATATTTACTCGAGTTGAGCATGTAAACCTGCACCGGATTGTGTCGATTAGCTAGTGTACCAGAATAAATAAAATTATTGATTTTCCGAATCCTTCGAATAACACACTGACTTTCTCACGGTCAATAACGCTAACCAAATTCTCGAGTTCCAAATACCAAGAATGCTGACTATAAATGAGACTAAAACTCGACGTTTCCTATTTCTGTTTCCGTAATTCCCTGAGTACTTTTACTGAGAAATGGCTTTGAAAGTCGAGAGACAATGGCCTTATCTAAACAAACAAACAGGGCTTAGGGATGAAAGTGAGCAGCGGAGCTTATGAAACAAGAGAGAATGAATTACATGCTTTTAATTAATTTATTGCAGGCTTTCGACTTTCGGCCCTTTTCTTTGTACTCAAATTATGTAGAAAGCTTATATGTAGATACAAATGCACATCAGGGAAAGTCGTATATAACATACTGTATATTGAGGATTCTATTTAAGGCAAAGGACTCCATCGAAATGTCACCTTCTCTCTTAACCTCTGGAAAGTTTGATTGATGATTTTAAAGTTATTTTTCCAAATTTTATTCACATTTTGAAGCTTCTCTACGGCCCCACGAAGATTTTGTATTGCTGGGAGTACATCGTCGTTAACCTGTTCTTCAACTGCTGTAATTCTGGATCGCTCGGTTTGAAGCTGGGTCTCGAGGTTGTTCATACGGTTTGTTAGCGTGGTATTTGCTCGAATTAAACTCTGGAGAACTCTGGCCATGTCTGATGTTAGGTCTTCCAGGTATGTGATTCGGAGGGAGTAGTTGTAATTAATTTGCTCAAGGCGGTTGAGGCGTCGGGAACAATTCCGGCATTCTTGTTGGTTATACAGCAGATATGCTGTGTAGATTCAAATAATATAAGAATTAGCAAAAACATGCGGGTTTTACTGTCTGGCGGCAGCTTGGACCCAGAAGGAATGGTTGACGTTGTGGGTTTGTCCCTGGGGTGCTAGCGTATCATGGCAACCCCTATGGTGTTTCCTGAGTTAAGCGACATGTTTCAGTCATTGATATCGAATACTTACCGACTTGTTCGTTGAGTAAATCAATAGCATCTTGAATCGATTCACCTGGTGGTTTCGACGTTGTCGAAGTCTAAATATTAAATTTTTAAGTTGAACAACCGTTGATTGTTTTGTTAAATTACAAGTGACCAATTTAAGCTAAAATTAAATTAAGATTAGAACTAACCCGCCATGGATTCTGAGGGTCGACGAAAGTAACACAAATTACGAAAAATATCAGAACCGCCGTAGAAATTCCACGACCCATTTCCGACTATGATCCGTCCCCACTTAAGGCCAATTAGTAACAGATCAGCAAATGAGACAAAAAAATAGCTTAAAGTCCAGCGAGACCATTTCACATTACTATACGTGTAGAGTAGTAAAGTTAGTCCGATGTCCGATTGCATGCAGCACGTGAGGAAATTGACAATGAAATTGAAGGTTACAAGTTGTACTTGACGTATTTAGTACACGTTTAAATTAGCGTATTCCTGCTCAGTTCATGTCAGCATGACAGGATTGGGTCAAGGACAGTAAGACCAGCCAGGACAGAAATATGCTAATTTACCGTGTTTTACGCGAATTCTGGGATATACGTATCCGGTCCCTGGGCTGGCCCGACTGGCCCTTTATTATAATTTTGAACACTGTATCTATTCTGCATAGTACGATTAAACAAAACTCAGCTGTATTCTAGTACAGGTGCACGCGTGGAACTAATTCTATTATTCCACTCAGAAATTAGCATAAATATCCCTATTCAGAAATTAACATTGTGAAAGATGAGCTCTACGTGAGTCAGGAGACAGCATTTGTCAAATATCTCCGAGCTGACTAATGAAATTACCATAGAGGTATGAACGTAGTTATTAGTCTACTAATTACTACCTTCATACCTCTATGGAAATTACTGTCATTTATATTCTGCGCCTGATGAAATCAACATGTTTTCTATTCTATACTTAACGGTTCTGAGAACACCATATTTAATTCATGGATTTAAATTTTTGAATCTACTATGAATTTGTATAAGGCAAAACGTAGTTTCCATTTCCAGGTTCTATACAAAGAAGCCAGTGGGCAGCAAAAGCACATACGAGTACCAAGATATCCTTGAAGATGCTTTCTCCTGCTTTCACTACTGAAAAAATCATGGAATTAATTTTTTCTTGTGAGCTATCTCATATGCAATGTATTACCTGATGCGAGTTCAATATACGGATTACCTATATTACTCCATTGTGATGTACCAATGGACCCAAAACCCGTACAGCATATTGCATTGCGCGCCCTTTTAACGCCCACGTCAATAAGATACGGTTGCATATGCCTTCTTCATACACGACAAATGGGCAGAGTTCCCCTCTGCCTTACATACACGGGCATTCAGTGTGGAGACATAAGTCACACACTTTTTTGCTCTCCCCTTCCCCGTGCAGGCAGGAGCAGGACTCAAGC
>JAQFYT010001422.1:0-16558 GCA_034694925.1 Ceratophysella denticulata
CCCTGTTCAATATTCAAACTCGAGCAACTAGCTCTTCTGCGCAAATGCTGGCATGGGTGGAGCCGGAATGATGTATATGTTACTCTTTGACGCTGAAACCCAAACCGGCTTGCCTGATTAATTAAGAACTAGTTGGTAGATACATACCTAGTTTAGTTAATTTACGCTTTTTGTAACCTTAGAAATTGTACATACAGCAATGTGTACAATGGATCATGTGTGTACACATAAGGCTTAGAATTGGGGGTCGAATATAAAGATCATGTTTATGAAATTAAATTAAATTAAAAGTACTTATGATAAGCAAAGTGCATAGTCTGAGCACTCCAGGATGCAATTATTTATCTAGGTAGGTATATACCAGTATTACCTATTTACTTTGACCCTTTTTGATGCGGATGTACAACCCACGTGCAAATGGGTTTAGACCCAAACTCTTGGTACCAATGGAAAGATATGGTCACAGCAAAATATAGGGGATAGATATGACCCAAGCGAATTGACCCCTCAGGGGGTCAAAACTGGGGTCAAAGCATTAACTTTCCTAAAAACAATGGAAAAACCGCAATCCTTTTGAAGGCCATTAAGTGGGTCAAATGAATTTTCAATCGTTTAAAATTACCATAATTATTTCAGATCAAAAATGGTATTAAACTAAAAAAATAATTGAATATGAACTAAATATGCAAGATTAATAGATTTTAGACTTATTATTAGCGAAAGTGTAGCGCACATCAGTGTTGTACGGCATTCCAGATCAGAATTTGACACACTGACTTGAGCTAAAGTTTATGAGCGTTGTCTAGAGTTCGTTTTCGTGTTTGTCTTTTCAGTATTGTGTGGGTCATATACAAGATTTACGCATTTCGAGTCAAATTGAATTAAATATGTGGAAAAAAATGTACCCGCAGCGTTTATGATCAAAAACACTGGATTTGAATCGTTAGTGGAGAATTTAATACGTAATGTCGTGATTAAGTGCGTCTCGCAATGTTATTGATACCATAATATAAATAATTGATCTTGAAAGTTATGCATAACTATAACCGAAATAATGTTCAAATCAGGTATTAGCACCGTTATATGATTAAATCCAATATGCGTTAAACTACAAGGGTATACTTTTCAAAGGAAATACAAATCATAAATAGAATTGCGCAACGGAAATATGCTATATTTGGTATTATGAAATTGACACTTTTGAAACACAACGATGAACGTATGTTGTAATATTGGTAAAACGTTCAGAATTACGCCGAAATAACTGATATAATTTCGTAACCTCTACTTCTTGGTCACAAAGGATCATTCCTGGATTAACACTCGGTCAATTGTGTTCTTGTCTTTGTCTCGCGTGAACCTCCGCAGAATTGCTCCAGATTAGTTATACCGTTTATTGTTCGTCAGTTTTGAAAACTTCGTACAATTAGTTTGATTCGTGGGACGAAGTTGTGACCTACTTCAACACTCTTGTGATTGATAAGTGAGTGAGACTTTGTCGTTAACCAACGTTGTGATTCCAAAATGGCAAAGGGAAAGAAGCCAAAACCCTTACCACCATCATGGCAAATCAAGAAACGAGACAGGAAGCCTACACGTCGCAGTCGAGATCCGACCAGGAGCTCACGGTCAAGTCGTACGGGAAGAAATGAAGACCACGGATTGCGTCAGCTTGTGGCCACCCACGAAGCGGCCATGCTAAAAATTCAGAGTGAAATCGACTCGTTTGAAACTAGTGTTCCATCCTCGTCGCAAAGTCGTAGCGTTACGGGTATGCACCAAACTGAAATTCAGAACTACACCATGAATGTCCCCATTTCTGAACCCTTAAACCCTACTGCGAGCTCATCTTTTCAAGTTCCTGATTCAAACGAAACTCGGAATTTGAATGGGTATCTTCTAACCGAATTTACCAGTAATAACAATCCAATTCAAAGCTCAATGAGTCGTAATCAAAATAATGTGCTGGTGATTGACAATGGTGATATTGACTTGGGACAAACTGTAAACCAGTCCGAAGTACCTGGGCACTATGCAAACTTGGAGCTCCTCGCCGATGTTGCCTGTGTCCTGAGACAAACTGAAAGTCAACCCGATTTGCAAACCCAGGACTCCGCAATTAGTCAATCTTTCAATTTTCCAGCATCACTTCCAAATCAGACCATGAGTACAATTGTTCCAGCCGAAGTACCAATGTACTTTGCAAACTTGGAGCTCCTCGCCAATGTTGCCTGTGACTTGGGATTGGGACAAACTGTAAACCAGCCCGATCCGCAAACGCAAACCCAGGACTACCCAATTAGCCAATCTTTCAATCTTCCAGCATTACCTCCAAATAAGACTTTGAGTACAATTGTTTCAGCCGAAGTACCTGGGTACTTTGCAAACTTAGAGCTCCTTGCTGATGTTGCATGTGGCTTGGTCCGCAGCAATTCACGACTTTGGGATTTTGTAGTTCAAAACCAAACACAGAATACTCCAACCTCTGAAGTTCCTGAACTTGGTTCAGCCGTTGTCAATAATACAACTGCTGTCCCTATTGCTGGTACCTACACATATTGCTTTATTCTCGAGATGGAAATTTGCCAGTTGATTCTGTCTATGATGGTATATCTAATTTAATTGTTTCTACATAACCAGGGCCATCGACCGCTGCTGATGTTGCAAATGCTTCACCGTCTAACGGAATCGCGCTTCCACAGATAGCAGGAGCTTTCGTGGATGTTGCCAGCATATTTCGTCACGTCCAAAACACTGAAAGCCTAGTTCAAACGACTGGATACCCTCTGCATCAACTCGTGAGAAATGTAATTCGAAGCTACAGAAACAGCGTGGGCATAAGTTGGCCGGAGATACCGATGATGCCAAGGTCAGGTGCGACTTGTCCAATTCCACTGGTTGAACCATCTTTTGATTCAAAGGGAAGCCCAGAAGAAATTGAACCCGAATCTTCGGACGAGGAAGAAGCTGAAGACAAAGAAAACCGCCCAATGTAAACGTCAATTAGGGTAAGGGTAGTCTCAATGAAATTCAATACCCTCTGTATTTCTGTACTGTCATGTAATAACGAACGGCTATGCACCTGTACCTCGTTTTATGCTGCAAAACTACAAGCTTTTGTAATTTGTCTGCCTTGTTACATTTTGCAGCGTATTTGTACACCAAACTGAAAACTGATATAAATGAATTTTTCAATCAAATTAATCAAACCAACTTTGCGTTCAGTATAATTTTCTCAGTATTCGTTACAATATACGTATGGCTATGACATCGTTTAAACGTTTCGTTAAAAATAAATTAGTGAAACAATTAGAGAACTAGCTGTAAAAGCAATACCGCGGGTATTGGCTACTTAGCATTCATTAAACCACTTCGCATCTAAACGTTTACAATTATCACATCAACGAAATTCGCAACGTCAAAGCACCCAGCGTGTATTTTGGAGGAATGCTCGGAATGCTCTCACCGTAGATATCATTCGCTTTTCTTGGCATCGCGGCAGATCCAGTGCAAAAATTAACCCATACCCGTATTCCACAGTGTGAACGTCTTATACAGTTAAACGTTTACATAAGTTGTATTAAATATTAATGAACGGAAAAGTTTAAAGCTCCAAATGCAAGCACGTGCTATTCCAACGTGTAAACAAATCATTTGTATGCATTCGTCATTCGTAGGAATAATTAGAAAATCAACGACTCAACGTCTAGGTCGCGGTAGTAAACGCAAACGCAGTATAAATTAAAAATTCGACAAACAAGCACCGAATCCGACAAATATCAGCAGATCCGCACAGCTAATATCCTAATGTTTATAAAGTTACGCCAATTTACGATAAGGAAATTATAGAGAAAACTGCAGTCATAAATAAGCCCGGCCAATGTCACTATAAAACCTGTATAGATTATCGACATATAAGTACATACAAAACACATGGATTATCGAGCTGGCCATCGGACTCAATAACATGACGGTGCCCAGCATTATAAAAATACACAATTATCCTTATACGCACACAGGCAAGGCGTCAATAGATTTACTATACACTAAATCAGGCATTACATATAAATTATAAATTCATAATAGCTTGCCTTGCCTATATGAACTATCGCATAACGCTTTGGCCTGGGCTTTAAGCCCTATTACTTTAGTTAACTTATTCGTGCCAAACGCCAAATGTCGTCAGCATCCAAAACCCTAATCATATCAGCAGCGTAGGTATTCAATTCACTCACACCTAGGAGCTATTATCAGGCTACACTTAATATGCATTAGGGCTCCATTCGATTCCCCATACCTATTATGGACGTACTAACGCCTGACTTGACTAGACGAAATAGTACATTATGTTATACTATAATAGAGAGGTGTGAAAAGTTAAAAACCAACCTCTAATACCACTTGGTCTAACAGTACTTTTCGTAATACCTACTGACTCTAATCCGTTCTGCGGAGTAGGCTCAACCATTAAATTAAATTATATTTCTAGTAAACAGAGTACAGGCATTATTGTACAATTTTTGCATGTATTTATCAATATAATAACTTGTAACATAACCCAGTTTGTAGAGCTTATCAGGAGCTGGACCTTGACATATTTAGTGTGACACAGTCAATAAAGTGTCCGAAGTATTGTCGTAAAATTCCGTGACAGTGACAGTGAATTAGGTATTTTGTATTGTAAAATAATTAGAATAGTAGTGCCTCTGAGTGCCTCAAATAGTATAATACAAGAAAGATGCCATCCAAAGTGCTCAAAGTAGGTGCTGACCTATATGAAACTGTATTAATTATTGGAAAAAGATACAATTTTTAATTTAGAGTAATTTTATATTTAGATGGCATTAGGCTGTTTTAAGCCACAAGATTCAGAACGCCGAACTTCGAGGGATTTGGAAAAAAAGCTTAGTCAATGGATGAAGAATTATAACAAAGCCATTAAAATCCTTCTCCTTGGAGCTGGGGAGTCAGGGAAAACAACAATTATTAAACAAATGAAAATTTTACATATTCAGGGATTCAGTGAAAGGTTAGACAATGGAAAATAACTTAATAAATACGCTGTCAATTATTTACTGACCGTGTGGTACAAATGCTAAGTCAGATCGTGTGCAATTTGTATTGTAACTGCTATACATGAAACAAGAAAAAGCTACAATATTTTTCGTTTTTGTTTACCTTCAGAAACTCATTAAGAAAGTATGATAGGCTAATCATCTCAATTTCCTTATATATTTACCTAAACAGTGAGAGACAAGACAAAGTTCGTGAGATTCGAGCCAATGTCTTGGAATGTATCGTGATGCTCGTTCGACAAATGGAGGTCTTGGGCATTTCAATTAGGAATAAATTCAATGCGGCGAGCCTCGACTATGTTCGAAACATTGACCTAACTCAGGATTTTGAATACTCAATCGTATGTTCAAAAATATTTGTTAATTGGACACAAAACAGAAGGGCATCTTCTTAATTAATGCTTCCGTATTACAGCAGTTCTTTGAACATGCCAAGAATTTATGGGAAGATGAGGGTCTGCAAGAATGCTATGAACGTGGACCTGAGTTCCAGTTACCTGACTGCAGTAAATAGTAAGTTGATTTGACCTTAATGTTTATGTGAATTTTAGAGCATGACCTGAGCCGATGAGCACATAAGTTTATCGGGTCTGTATACTTCGCGCTGGCCGGAAATTCATATTCGTATCCATTGGTCCAATTTCAAAATATCTACGCCTCATGCCAAAAGTATCAGTAAATGCTGATTGGCTAAATTCTTGGCAGTAGCGAATGCTTTTCGAATTCAACCAATAGCTTAGCTTAAACTCTGTAGAGGTAACGCTTTGAGCATTCAATTGGTTGAGTTTGAAAAGCCACGCCACCCTCCAAATTTTCTAGTGTGGCAATTGGCTAAATTGTTGGCGGGAAAGTATCTATTTCAAATTTAGCCAATAGTAAGTATTTAAAAGGAACCGTTTGACGCCTCAATGCTAATCTAAATATAATCCCTGAACAATCAATATTGTTAATGTTAATATGGATGAGCTAATCCAACATTAGTTCGATTGATTGACAAATACACACGGACAACACGTGTCCAGAGGTTAGGCTAGAGCATAATAATCCTTGTCATGTCATTCATAACCTAACTGTCCGCCGTGTGATCAAAACACAACACCACTACCACCCGGTGATAAAATTTTCCATGTTTTAGTCAAGCATTATTATCTCATCCCAATCCACTTATCTGCGCTTCGACTTTTCATGTGAAAACATGGAACCCAAAACCCACCCTGTGCTTGTAGCATTCGCGATTACGTATCTCGTACATTTTGAATAAAATACCTGGCTTGCTCATGTTATGTATGTATTAGGCTGATAATAAAGCCAACCAATATTTGATGAGCTTATTAACACTATTGAATTTTGGTAATTGACAGCTTTCTGGATCGTGTTTCTCAAGTTGGTGACCCTGTCTATAGTCCTTCTGATGAGGTATTGAAACAACATACAATTGCACTTATTAGTAATCCAATATCTTTCCAAATTATACAATACCCTGCTGTTGCTGTCCTGTGCAAATACACTTGAGATCAATCCAGATCGATCTTGTGCCCAAGCCAAAGGCTGGGCTTATCTGTTTATTTAATTGGCTCATTAAGTTCAATCATTTGACTCGGACTTTCCACTTGTACACAGGATATTTTGCACAGTCGTCGAACCACTTGTGATATTCAAAAAATTGAATTCTCAATGACTATCCCGAGGAAGTATGGGGGTGGAACACAGAATTTCTGGATGTTTGATGTGGGTGGACAGAGGGGGGAACGGAGGAAATGGATTCAAGTAGGTCTATTATGCATTAGATATGTTAATTACCAACATGAAGTTGGTGATGTAAATCAACTGATTTTACTGGATTTTGAGAACCGACCAAACTTTATTATTTTTAATTTAATGTTTTTTTATAATATATTTTTTAAAATAGGTATTCGATGGCATCCACACTATTCAATTCCTAGTCGCCTGTAATACCTTTGATCAATTCCTACCAGAAGATCCGACTGTAAATCGACTCCAGGAGTCCATTAATTTATTCCAAGACGTATGGAGCAGTAGGTAGTGAGCATGAACCTAAAAACTATTGCAGTTCAATGCTTGTTTATATTCTAAACAATTTTCTGATATTTATTTTTTGAAACTACAGATTTCTTCAAGATTCGGGCTTCATAATATTTCTGAATAAACAAGACTTACTCAAGAAAAAGATCGAGTCCGGTGTTTCGATTGGACAGTACTTCCCTGAATATGCTCAGTATAGACCAAATGTGAAGGAGGACAATGGAAATGAGTATATCCGAACACGAGCCTTCATTCGTGACTTGTTTTTGGTAAATTAGCCTTTTCTAACTTTGCTCCGCGGTTAATTAATTTCCAATATGCTTATTGGTATTTCCATAGATTGCCAAAGAAGCCGTATCTCAATCCACGACACCTCGAAGATTTAGCGTGGGCCCAGCAGCTTTACCAGTTTATCAAGAAGTTCATAGGTTAAAAAGAGAGTGTTTTTGGCATTTTACCACTGCTACTTCTACGGAAAATATTGAGCACGTCTTCAAAGACGTCCATCATATGATTATTAATCAACACTTGGAAACCCTGGGCCTAGCCTGATACTTCCCGCTCCTGAATATTGAATTGTAATTTAATACTTAACTATTATTTTAATACACAAAATATAGTCATAATTACACTCGTTAGTAACCGCCGGAAGCCGGAACCACGAAATACTTCGCGCGCGCATATTGTTATTGTCAGGTTTTTACACCTCTGTTTATTTTTAATTAGTACATAAATGTACTATATCTATAAGGTAAATTAAAAATTAGCTATCAAGGCTTTCTTGTAAATAAAAAACCAGACTGAAATTGAACTGAATTTCAACTTGCAACCAGAGAATTCGTGGTATTTATGTATGTAATTTATTTTGCAAAAATGCAACCGTAATCTCCGAATGCACTGTGTATAACCTTAATCTTTAGAATTACGCGATTAAGTGCAATCTGCAATCGATGTACAATAGGAGAGTGACTTTTCCTTTAAGAATTACTGTTTATTCGTACAATAATATAATATTATTATTAAAGCTACGATTTTTACATTTCAACATTAATAATTGATAATAGCAATCCCAAACCACGTTACATTGAGTTTTGACTAAAGAACTTCCATTCAGCTTTTTATTATTCCTCTACGGCAGTTTGTTTTGATTTAATTTATACATTTTTCAGTTGACGATAACTAGAAGTTTCTACATGAATATTCCAGTTCTTATGTGAAGAAGTGCTGACGTGAGCCGTACTTGGCTGTCTTTCGTTCAATCTCCGGCGGCGGGAGTTCCGGCGTAGCATCCGGAAAGACCAAAACCGGCGGTGGAGGCGGTTGGGGTCGTTTAGTACAGTGAATACGGGATTCACAGAAATAGCCAATATGCGGGCGGTCCATGTTCAATTTCTCCTTCATGCAAGTGTCAAAAATGGCTTGGGTGTTACGACAGCTAATAAAAAAAAATAAAAAATTGATAGGTATTAGTTAATTAAAATCAAGTTGTCTATTCGTTTCTTTGCCCTGGCTAAAACATGAATGCGACCGATTAACACCAAATAAACTGGTCTAATTTAAAAATTCGAAAAAGTACTGGCCAAATATTACTAAATCCCCATACATAATCAATACGTAATACGTGTCAAAGTCAAGAAGGTTAATTTTACGGCATTAGCGTGTAGTATGAACGCATCTGCGGTCACTGTGTAACACACATGGTATTTATAATCTCGAATAAACGGTTGATTCTTCAATAACCTATATTTTTGTTGTGAGTACATAGGTGGGCATATTTTACTTCCTCCTGTCCAATGAAACAATAGGATAAACCAGCAAATTCATCGGCGTTTCGATTTCCACTCGGCACGCTCTTCTTGGAACAATGACTTGAGAAAGATAAATAGCCAAATAACGCATAACCATAACATAGCATAATTTAAACAGTACAGATTTCGGCCTCATAGTTCTTTGTAACTTACGTTACTGTAACCGTGGTACTTTGGCATACATTAGATTATGAATTATAGCTTTAGCTCTTGCCACAACGACGGGTGCATAGTTTCAAAACAATTTAGGAACACAGAATTCCCTATATGTACACTGTCATGTCCACTCCAAGAAAAGTAAAAACATAGCCATGACTCACGATAATATTATGCTACTTATAGCACGAGAATGACAGGCAAATTATTTAATGGATAACACAAAACATTGCAAGATGTTCTTTATTGCTGAAGTGAAGTAGGAAGATGGCCTGTTTTATCTATCTACGATTCAAGCTACTACACATACCTACATACCTTTAATTTGTCAAAACAATTTAGCTTCAGGTAAAACCAAAACTGCAGAATCATTTCCATTATATCAATTTGACTACATGATGCCTTCACTTGAAAAGAATGAGCTAATATTTACATGCGAATGTGAAATACGAGTGTAAAAGCGTTGTGCGTGTATATTTTGATTTATACGGTGAGAAATCGATCTCGAATCGAAGATCATTTCTATACGTAGTACACGTGGACCTAATTAGAGTATACGGAGAATCAATGTGCAAACAAATACGAGCAACACAACATTATATGCGTTTTGGCGTTTGACATTTCCGTGACACAGAGATTAGCCTTAAATTAAGCCTAAACTTTCGCGTGTTTATTTATATCACAGGCCACACGCTTCCCCCTCGTTTCTTTGCTTGCACGCCTCAAGTTTTAAATTGAATATGTAAGTATTAGGTACACTGTGCAATGCAGATATGCACTGCACAGGTATTTCCAATTCGCAATATTGATATTTTGTTGCATCATTGCTTATAATTTTGATCCGGGAAGCATCAGCCTAAGATTTAACAGCCCAATATTTGCAATTGAAATTAAAAATTACGGAACTGAAATCCGGAAGCTATAGGCAATTAAATTGCGAATTCTTAAGTGATTTTTGCAATTGAATCTATAATACATACAAAATTCGGAAAATAATAGAAATGTGCAAGAGTGCGATAAAGAGTTTCTCATTGTCATTTATCATTAGATATGCCTATTATATAATTAGGTAAGAACTTGCATTCTGCACCCATACACATACATACAATACAGGTAATACCGCATCGAACATTGCACGTTATATGAACACGGCGGCGGTACGAATCGCACAGCCCATTTTCGGAATTTGTGGGATTTCAATTGACAATTGACAATGCCGAATAGCCTTAGAGGTAATGAGGAAACTAATTACTCATCGATTCTGAGAGTATCCTCCTTGTGAAGTCATTAAATAACACCGGCGTTATGTAAGACCCTCTCTTAATTCTGGCGAGTACTAATGATTGATATACTTATCGAGGCGGATCTCAGGCCACACCAGACGCAGACCAGTAGTGGTTGCCATTTTCAGAATTTTGCCAACGGCCTAATTCGAGTCTACTACTGTAGAGAAGACTCACGGGCAAAATACGCCAAGCCAAGCCAGGCTCAGGCTTCGTGGATACTTTACAGCAGACGACGTCTGACAGTGACTAATTATGAGATTAATTACGAGTGGACAGCTCAGGTCGTCAACGACACCAATTGCCTTCGCCTTTGTTACGAGCCGCTGACATTATTGGCACTTAAGACCAGCTCAACGCTCAACAATATCGGTACTTTGCTTGCGCCCAGTGCAATAATAGCGTGAATTGGATACTCGCAAAGTTGCATGCAGTAATACAGTGCTATCGCTATGCGTTATTACACAATGCATTTACTGCTCAAATAAGGATTGGAGATTTACAATTTGAATTAATGATTCATTGATATTGAGGACCCGGTTTTAAAATTGCGTTTCTTGAACATAATAGGTTCCCTAATTCAAATTATAGCCTGAATTCGAACTCAACTTCATACTATGTACCTATAGTCGTTCAATTGGAGCAAGTGTCGAATCTATGATGGCGCGGCGTGGCGGTGGGTATTATGGTACAAATTATAAATACGAGTTAGTTTTTGCTTGATTCGCAACTCGCAACTCGAGAAACCGGAATCAACTTGATGTTGCACGATGCACCCGTGTATAACGCCCGAAATTAGTTAGTGTATCATTATCATTACCTGTACATGCAATCTAAATCCAAATATAAGGCTTATACAAACAGAAGAGTAACCAGAGTGGGTAGGCAGTGCTAATGAGATGGACTTGGTTTTGTAGGAAATTGCGTAAAATTCGTGAAATACTAAATGTACCTATGCACCGAGGAGGATACGAAAAAATTGTATTTTCTTTGAAGAGGGTGGGTATGGATTTAAATTGAAGTAGCAGTAGCAGTAGTCTTCAACTACAAATTATCATTATAACAACGCAAACTTCGTCGTCGTCATTCGTGCAAAAATGAAATTATGCCAAAAATAAGCTACCTAATCAAATTAAAATGTGTAAATATAGGCTAAGATTTAAATTAGGGGTGAGACATTGAGACTGGAAGTTGAGAAGGTTACTTAAATACCTAATGAACTTATCGCGCAATCGCTAATGCTGGTGTATATGAGATTAGTACAGATACTATAATAATATTCGCAAATCAAGCATTCTAGCTCATTCATTAGATAATGTACCGTAAAATCAAAGCTTTGCACGACCAGTTTCGGGTTTTATCAAACTTTTACCAGAACACTGCATATAGTCATTAGGCACTTAAAACTTAAATGTGAATCTAAAAATATCGGAGACAGAGACATTTTAAAATATAAAATAGACTTACTATCGCATTTTCAAATCGGTACTAGATTGATCCAAACAATTGCCATAGTCCGTAAATTCATTGGCGCAGTTCTGCTTGACCATACGAAAGAAGTTCATAGTGCAAGCTGTCACGGCCTTCCCTTCGGCAAGGCATTTCCGCGGATCCTTCTCCTCAGTACGACATAGCATGTACTCCTGCACAAATACCAATAACAAATAATAAAATAATCAACATTAATTACTGATTGGGAGATTCAGCATTAACAATTAACGTGAGTAGTATATTGCACATCTAATATGAACAACAAAAGGTACAATTTTATTTACTCTAATGCGCCCTGTCAGGGTCAGGTCATTTCTCATGCCATACTATACACCATACGCCCTTACATGTTGTAAGGGCAAAGGGCAAATCCAAGATCATTTAATTCAATTCAAAAATAGCAAATAGGGTCACAATTAAACGGGTGTCATTTAATGTCGCCGATATGAATGCTTAAACGTGCCGACAAAAAAGCTGAAACTTAGCGACAAATGACAAACGTGTGCGTTCGGCGACAAATAAACTTAAAAACGCCTTACATAAACTAACCTACCTGAACTTGCGCAAAGAATGGCCGAAAAATAATTTCAAATTTTGTCGGAATTGACGTTTGTCAACAAGGTTCAGCATTTTTGTCGGCACGTTTAATAATATGTAATAAGTACAATTAAACATACTAATTCATAATTCGAAAATACGACCCAGTAACTGTCACAAATTCACGATTAGTAAAGTTGAAATAGGTATCTCTAAAATTATTTCGAAATTAGCAAAATTTGTTTCCTTACATTGTTGACGGCCTCACATTGTTTTCCGAGATGGAAGGCTCCTGCCGTGAGGTAGGGTCCACTGAGGCGACACTCCTCGACCTCGAGCTCCTCGAAGGACGGTAAATGAGTGTCCTTCGTAATCATTTCTCTAACTCACTGTCAGAATAAAACTCCAATTTACTAAATGTAAATATTTCAGCTGTTTTTAATTTTCCAAAACAAAAACAACACTTTTCCAAGGATACCCTGCAAGGAACACAATTCGGAATGATTCAAATTTCGCCACCGGTTCATCAGCACTACGCCACATGGTTGAGTTGAGCTTAGCTTGGATGGGGCTTACTTTACTGAAGCACATTCAAATGCTATTCAATACATAATGCCGTTTTGCAGGGCTATTTTATTCAACTTTAAAGGGTGTCTTTTAATAGCGTCGATATAAATGCTGAAATTTGCCGATAAAAATGCTGAAACTTACCGACAAACGTGTGTTCTGACCTAATTTGCACAAGTTCGGCCACAAATAAACCTAAAAACGCCTAACACCTAACATAACCTAACGGACGTGTGCAAATTAGAATCGTCGAAAATAATTTTGTCAGAACACGTTTGTCGGGCAGTTTTCAAAATTTTGTCGGCACGTTTAATAATAAGTCAACTTTAAACTTTACCGGTTAACCTAACCGAACCTGTCATTTTTGGACCATAACCGTGTTATTTAGCTCACTCATCTCGGTAGGTAGGCCACACTCGATAATATTTACCATTAACATATATAGGCTCTATGAATGCTTAATTGTTCCCAGTCTTACGGAATGGTAAACGTAATACACCTTTGAGATATTTAAACCGCCCCAAATTAAATTGCATAATCGGAAATCGAACGTTCATCCCTAATTAAAACTTTGAGCAAAAGCCTAATGAGGACAATTGGAGAATTGGAAGCCCTCTAACAGATTCAGATCAATCATTCAAGTGCATTGAATGAAATTGCAGATAATTGTACACGCAACGCATATCATCTGAACTATTTCAACCTCAAGCAATAATGGAATAGCAATAATGGAATAGCTTAGCACTCGGGTGTCCTAATTAATGAAATTATGTAATAGCTAATAAATATCTAATAGGACCAGGCTAAGGACCAGGTAATTTAAGACTTTTGACTTATTAACTCCCCTTGTGTATGATACGACGAACACTGTCACAATCAAAATAATATAGTAAACTCGTCCAAGATTTCTCTTCGCGAGGCCTGGCCTACCCATACCTACCTGCTCATTACAATTAGCAAAAGCTACTGCCATGCAAAATGCAACAAAGTTGAAGAAAATATGGTTTCAATAAACAGCAGTATATGTGTATCTGTAGCTTATTGACAGAGAGGTTTAGTACACACATTTTTCAATTCAATAATTTTTAGATTTTTGAAATGTAGGTATACCTTTGGATATTTTATTGTTTTAAGATTCTACGAAAATTCGCCGCGGAAATATGCTTGTGACGGGTACCGACAACATCTTATCAATCATTGCGCCTACAATTCTCCGTGACCTGTGAGTGACACGGGGTGAAGTGGGTGCCAAAAGTTTGGCTTCATTCAGTTGCATGCATAAGCCCTATCGGATCGGAATACACAACTGTAATGCTACGTGCCTATTGGAATTTCCAAATATTATTGTAAATACTGTGAGGAATTCAAGGGTTAGCTGCTGTTACGTTATTTGTTACAAGTTTACCAACGCCTCTCCGTCTCGATAAATAAAACTGTATAATTTAGTACTTGGATGATACAATCCCTGCACCCAGCAACTGACGCCTAATAAAGTTGTTATTTCAAGTTCTTTTGAGGTTAATTTGGTGGTGGGATTATAATGGTAATACTTATTTTATTCTAATTAGATAGGGATTTGTTCAGAGGTGATTTGATTAGGGAATATTTTATACAATTGTTGAGCATGGTGTTACGTGTGCCGTTCAATATAGAATATTGAGTGTTTCTGTGTGTAGCATTTTTAAATAAACTGTGATATTTCTCCATATTTACGATTTTACATGGCACGGTATCTTTTGATGCCATTATTATCGTTAGCAATATCTGAGCATGATTTGAGTTCTGAACCTGTTGGATTTTTGTTTTGTATTTATTTTTTCACCTGTAATGGAAACAATAGAATCTAACCCAATTCAAGCTAATTAATAGATTTCTTCAAACAGCGTTATTATATAGATGTGGTTGATGTAAATGTGCAATCGAGAATTAGATAACCCGACTGGAAAGCTTAATTTATTGGCGAAACAATTCATAAATTACCGATATAGTTTATACATCAATTATTCTTACTGGCAGAAATACTTATCCAACAGTCCGCATAACAATATTAAATGTTACGTTGGCTTTATGTCGTGTCAAATTAGCGAATATATTTAAGCATGTACTAAGCACAAATATACTATGTAACGCATTTTCTGCGCCTATGCTATTTTACCCCTGCCGTATGCTATTTTTAATACTTATTGGAATTGGAATATAAATGTGTCACCAATCAAGGCTACCGATACCATCCCAAATCCTAAGCTTAAGTGCATATAAAATTCGACCATATTGATGGTTCGATGGGTACTTCTACTTTTGCCTGTCTACCTACTTAAATATTTTTGTGTGCCTCAAGTGTGGATTTTCAAGTCCTCAATCTTGAGTGAGATTACACAATCAAATGAATGAAGAAACAAGGACGTTCTGAAGTATAGACAATAATGAGAAAATACACATTGACTTCTTCATCTTCTTCTTAGCAATGGGTGCTGCTGGTTGGGTTACTTATACTTATACTCACAATTAGTAGATGCCAGAATTACCGAAACACCGTCTTATATTGACAGAAACGGCGCATCTATATCGGTTCTAAAAAAAGCAAAAAAAAAAACTGTCTTACACCCGAGAATACGGAATAAGATTTAATTAGGTTAGGTTATGTGTGTCTGACGAAAGTATGCTTAAATAAACTGTGCCCAATCTAAAACGATTGTTTTTAATACTTGTAAAATAGTTCTATTGGATGGCGGTTTCTTTCATACAGTGTTATAAAGCACACTTAAATACACTAATTATATCCTTTCAATTAGCTTTATGCTTGCAAGACCCGCTGCTGCTGGTCGGGCTCTGTGATCCACTGCCCGCAGGGCGCCCGTAAAATCCGGGTCTGCTGAAACTAACTAGGTAATTAATGATAGGTCAGTAAATGACGGATTTTATGCAATATTTAAGGATATTGACACGAGCCCATATACCCCAGATCACACCCCGCAATACGTTACAGAGGGTGAAAGTCAATTTTTTAAATGTCGATTGTCGTAGCCCAGGACAGAACTGCGATCTGCGACGCGAGGGCCCAAAAATCCAAAAAGGAAATTAAATTACCTACAATTACTTACATCTTCCTTTTATATTAATAATAGTTTGGAAGAAAGAGAGTATGTAATGTACTCGTTCGTAATGTAAGGATTCATATATATAATTCCACAAAGCGAGTATTATAGTTAGTATTCAATTTATTCGTGGTCGGAATGAACAATTGTGTTGGGCACAGCATGAGTGCGGCAGTAGGGCAGCAGGAATGCCATGACAGTCAGTCAGTCAGATACTCGTAAATGCTCTTTGCAGGGATGACGACATGGAGAAGATTTCATTTAGCGGATCCAAGCACCAGATAAGAAGTAACAACTAACTGTCTTTTGATGTCTGACATTTTTTTTGTCTTTAGACCTTAGCCCATCTTTATAAGTAGGATCTGTCTGCATGGACTCATCAATTAGTAATTACTCTGTCAGGCGCTAAGTTAGGATCGAGTAAACTACGGAATTGTTCTGTTTGGACTTGCAAATCCTGGGCTAACGCGTGGGTGTGGTTATACAATTAGACCAGAAGGTTC
>JAQFYT010001423.1:0-16552 GCA_034694925.1 Ceratophysella denticulata
TTTTATACAAAAATTTTTAGGTCGAAATTCATTCACGTTCATATAGCTGCCATAAGACGTAATGTTATCTTTGACCCAAGTTTTGACCTTGAAGGAGGGGTCAAATCGCTTAGGTGACACGCGTCCCCTATCCTTACTTTGACCATAGATTTGCGTTAGTACCAAAATTTTGGGTGAAATCCCCCAGGGACATGGTTTAGAACGCGCCAGCAAGAAATGTCAACTAACTATAATAGTATCCAGTAAAAAAAGACATAGCGTATGCGGTCCCGAGTCCGCACACTTTTTCCCAACCGAAAGTTGATTAACTGGTTAACTTTAGGTTAGTTAAAACGTATGCAATCACGGGATATCGCATGCTATTCGTGCCTTATTTATGAATAACTAACAGCTGATTTTTTTTTGTTATTTTGGACGAAACTATGGTAATAGAATGTTTGCGTTGCGTCTCGTCGATAATGTAATGCCCACGCATTCTAAGGCATTGCTTGTTACTTGTAACAAAAACCTAGACTATACCGTAGGGCCTACGGCGGACTTTGTCCTGACTGGATGTTCCTAAAGCGGAAAGCACCATACCATTATCCATGCATAATTTATCCATGGCTTCCTCCATTTCCTACGGCCAAAGGATTATTTGTTCCGCTACTCTTATTACCAAGTTAGGAAAATAGGACAGTGAAATGGCAATAGTAATATATCTGAATGTGGAATACTTTGGGCAAATTCAATTGAAAATATTTGCAGAACAAAACTTTTTTCATTGCAACTTGAGGCTTTAATTGTATAGACGTTAAAGCGGCTTGCAGCTTGGTCCCACTTGAATACTAAATTATTGATGTACCTA
This sequence comes from Ceratophysella denticulata, assembly GCA_034694925.1. Lineage (NCBI taxonomy): Eukaryota > Metazoa > Arthropoda > Collembola > Poduromorpha > Hypogastruridae > Ceratophysella > Ceratophysella denticulata. The sequence continues at coordinate 848 of JAQFYT010001423.1, forward strand.
CACAGACAAGTTACACCAAACTCTGATTATCATTTCCTCAGGAAGCCACTTCTGTAAGAGGTCTTACGCCGAATAATTCATGGTCCACGCTGGTTACTGTCCTATACCTGGCTATTAAACAAAATCCTGCATTTATTCATAATTAATGAAATTCTGGGTTCGCTGCTGCTCCAAATTCTGTACCCATTGTCAAAATGTCACAGGTACGAAATGTTTACTACAAGATACAAAGCTGGGTTCCGTGAGTCTTTTACAAATTCAATAATGCATTGCATAAAGTTGCCTAATTTCGACACTCGAGCCGTTTCCAGTGCGGTACAGGTCTACATGCGTAGGCGGTAATCGAAAGTCAATACTTTTATACAATAGTGCTCAGACCTCATCGCTAGTCTGAGCTTTTGTTGATCACAAACTTTGGGCTAACTTGGAACTTTTTAATTTAATCAAGTCAGCTATACTCGGGATGGGAAACCGCTCTATTGTACAGATATTGGCTCTGATTTCTTCGAATTTCCACTTTCTCCGCATCACTCCGAATCAGATTTAAATAGTTCTGAATGAACAAAATCCTGGACCCCATGTTAGAACCCAAATCTGCCTAATCGAATCCACACGCCAATTCAAATTACTGGGCGACACGAAATGTTTTGCATCCCCCCTAGGTCATACTTCCAGAAATCGTACAATGACATAAGGTATACCAAATTAAAGAAACTTTTATTGCGGATCTAGCGGCGCAATAATATTTTGACTTCTCTTACAAATTACCGCTGTGCAGCGCGAAATAGTGAAAAAGGTCGAATTTTTGCTGTACAACGAGGTGAAAGTCAGTTTCATGGAAAGTGAATTAAGTGCCACGTGGAGACGATAAATATCAAATTTTGGATTTAGCCATGAACTTGGGTGCAGATTGCTGATCGGTTCCCCGAGAATTGTCTGTGTATCCTTTTTCGTGAATCCGGTTCAATAAAACCTGAAAATTTATTTCTTTTAATCAAACCGGACGAGGGAGACAGTAATGAATTTCCCCCTGAAAAGTATTCTGTACGTGGTCAGGGCCAAATAACATTGTATCAGTGTTTATGTAACATTCCATGGAATCAGAATAGAATACAATACACCCAAGTCAACCAAGATGCTCTCTTATTCTTGGTAAAAGCATTCGCGATGGAACAGAAGATTGTCCATAAGTGCAGCAAGTCGTGAGCTGGAATACAAATGCGCCGTGTGGAAGGATGATAAAAGCATGAAACATGGGTTTTTGGACGTCCGGCTCCTTTTCCGGAAGAAAGCATAATTTGGTAGGAGGATAGGCAGAACCAAGACTTTGCGCGTTATCTATGCTACCCAACAACAGCCCTCGTCTCCCTAATAGCTGTATCGAGAGCCTAATGAACCATCCGGCGCTCAGCGTCGTTCCCTCCATTCCTGACAGGCTATCTTCCCTTAATTCACTTAACTTAGATATTACGAGTTTTCCCGTTGATTTGCCTTAGCAAGAGCTCTCTTAAATAAATATGTAGAGCTACTATGTGTTTCTAGGTCAATTGAGCCGTGGTAAGTTTAATCTTTGAAAATGCTAATTATTGTTATCTATGTATTTATAACCTAATGTGTTCTGAGATTGAATGATTTTAACCAAGGTTAATCGACGGATTAAACACAGTTTATTTTTACCAGGTCACATATAAACAAGCAAGGGATAGCCAGAGGCATGTCGTCCAACCTGGTAAAATTTAACTGCTTTTATTCCGTCGATTTTAAGCATGGACAGCTGCAGTATTTAACGCGTGTAATTTTTATATAACCAGAATTAATGTGTGATTAAACCAAAAATTAATTGCAATTGCATGTAACCAAGACTTGTCTAAATGCCCAAGGGCCAAAAGACGTAGAACTTATGTTGGGTGTGACGGGCGATTTGAGAGGGTGGGAAAGGAACCACAGAAACGCTAACTTAATTATCCCCATACCCCATACACACATATTACTGTGGAAGGTTTCATTCTGCTGACTGAGAACCGAATTAGGAAGTCAGGAAGCTGGCACACAATATTAATTGTAGCCTTCACTTCATGACAGGTTGGGATTTGAGTACTTTCTCCTTCGCAATCAGTATCCGAGCCCCTTTCTGTATGTGTAAAATATTCCTTTTCCTTTCCTATTTTTAAGGCCGCTACTGCCTCCTACGCCGTCTGAATATGTATTAGTATGTTGAATGTCGAACAGAATCCTCCCCATAATTCTCCTAATATTCATTTTTCATATTCTAGGCACACATTTGTTCTTGTGGGAAAACAAGGAGGGAATATGGAAATACTAGACAGGACACAGAAGGAAAAAAGTAGTAAAAGCTAACGAAAAAAGGCTCGAAAAAACTAATATTTTCTTCCGCAGCAACTTTCTCTTCTTCTCATCTAATTCCATTAAATTATAATTTCTTTGTACACATTTTTTTCTGTCTACTTCTTTTTCCCTCTTCAATATATAAAGCTGCTGATGGTGAAAGACAGAAAAGAAAGAAAACTTTCCAATCTCTCGCTGGAGTCTCGTGGCTTGAATGTGAATAGGGTTAGAGATTGACAAGGGACTCGTATTTTTTCTATTGCTCCAAAGTATTCTAAGGACGCTACGAGACAGCAGTTCTGCGTCAATCCAACATTAACCAGTCAAGCTCGAGTATTTATGGCGTATCCCTGTTTACAGCCTCCCACCTTAATTGCCCAGAAATGATGATAGTTAAGTGCACAATACGGAACTTCTGACCTTCCACGCCGAAAATTATATCAATTGAACCGTTTAGATAACCAATATTGACTTTATGACGAACATTTCATGGATAAGTTGACCGTGAACTGGCATTTTTAGTTTGCCCACAAAACCACCTAGGGCTTTGTTTCTGCGAGGCCCAGGATTAGAACGAGAAGTGTGTCCGTGCCGTGCTGCTGCTGTGCTTCCTCAATAGGAAGGTTAGAGTTTTCTCCCGTGTTGACGCTGACATGAGGGCAATATATCTTTCCATACTTTCTCCATTTGTGCGTCAATGGTCGTAAAGATGTGCAACAGGACATATAGGGTTTGAGCAGAGAACATTGGGAAATGTGCTTGTCAACTGGGACTTGTTTGTCAATAAATGATGGGTGGCCGGATGTGAGTCGTGTAACCTTTTTATGAGTAACCGTGTTTGATGTTTCACAGCGATATTTATCGTATTAGTTCATCTAATTAGCAGCTCCAATTTCGAAAAACCTGGATAGGACTTATTGCTGTATGCGTGTAGGACTTATTCTGTAATTTACACGTGGCTTTCTAGCAACATGTTTTTCCAAAGTGCGCTTACCGCGTATGCTTTGTTTAATAATATTGGTCTGTCATTCTCAGCGATAGCGTCCAGCAAATTTTGGAATGAACTGTAGCAGGAACCCTTTAAATTCGCGTTTGTTAAGCCGATGCAACCCAGAACATCCTACCGCTGTGCAGCTAATTCTTACTATATAAATACCTGTGAGATAACTTGACAATTAAAAGACGTCAAACGTTTTATTATTCTGTTTGGCGGACCACTCCAACAAACAACGTTTACAATTCATGGGTCATCAAACATAACAAAACATACAATGAAGTCCAAAACCCACGTTTACTTAATTACAATGACACGGCCTCGAAAGTATTTAGAACTCAATCGTACTAACACAGTAATATCTTAATACACCGACGGTGAAAAAAACAGTTAAACAATGCAATTTAAAATATTGAAACGTCCCGGAAATTTATCATTAGAAGGATGACAGGAACGACAGAGCCGAAAACGAATAGGCCTCACTAGAAACGAAGACAGTCAGGTGTAGCTGTAGCAGAATTTACAACGCTCAACTGGAGAAGTAAGTGGAGTTACCACTACGATGGTCGCCAGATTTCGTTCGATTCTGAAGTAACGGAATGAAATCTGATGACCATCGCTTTGGCTTCCTTAACCATTGACCGGCTTCCCTTGGTTTCGATGGGATACACCAATGGCAGACACCCTTCTTCAACGCCGTCCCGAAAGATGATTATCCGCTCAAGCAGTTCTCCCGAATTTTTCCGTTGGTAGGCTTGAACCGCCTCTGTAATTTGAAAATTCGAATATTAATACAAATCCCTGTACAAGGAGAATTTAAAACAGGTTACTTACAATGTGCATTGATGCCGAGTTGTCCCGTCCGGTGTGGATTGACTCGGTCTTGAGGTAGCCGGCTGGACAGCGGACATCAAGGCTGATTTCATTCTCTTGAGCCAGCGGTCACGTATCTAAGCCAGAGGGTCTGGCAATGAGAGGGAATAACGAAGGCGTCAAGTCCATCGAAGAAGTTCCGTCCTATCTGCTCCAGCTCTATTCCGAAGAGGCACTTATGGACAACCGGGTTGAAGAACTGGAAGTACATGTCCTCCTTCGGCTCCACCTTTCCAACACAGCAGACCGCCACATCCTCGTCTTCCCCGTCCATCTTCCGCACGGATGTCAGCGACGCAGAGTGCCTGAGTTCCGATCCGAGTGCAGTAGAACATCTGACCGTCAAACATGTAGGCTCCAATCTCCAATACGCTTAACAGTGTTGACGGGAAAAAGACATCTATGAATTCCCACCAAGTCATCCATCGGCAGGAATCCCATGCGGTGCTGGAACATGGCCCGGTCTCGGTTGAAGGCTTTTGTGAGTCCAAAGTTGTTGACGAGCAGTAGAATCGGTGTCCCCGTCATCCATTGGCTGTAGCCCATCTCGAAGGTGCGTGTCACGGGATCCCGGTCGTACTGATTGCTTCAGACCTTGTATGGCCCCATGACGTCCCGCCTGTTAATCAGCAGAGTCGCAGAAAGACATTAGTTAAGTACTTGAATGGGATTCCATCTGGCTACGAAGACAAGGTTAACGTTATGTGCCACAGGGAATCCATATGGGGAAGTGAAGCAATCAAAAATATTTACCAAATCTCCATAGTGTCCATGGTGGTCGACTTGGTCCGCCGCATTCCAGTCTTCGGTCCTCCGCTGTCGTCACTCCAGTCTTCGGTCCAGTGATGTCTTCATTCCAGTCTTCGGTCCAGTGATGTCTTCATTCCAGTCCTCGGTCCTCCGCTGTCGTCACTCCCGTCTTCGGTCCAGTGATGACATACTTCTGGTCTTCGTCGCTCCGATGTCGGTCCTGCGTTGTCTTCGTCCCGCCGCTCACTGCAGTCTTCGGTCCATCGATTTCTTCATTCCGGTCTTCGGTCCACCGCTGTCTTCACTCCAGTCTTCGGTCCCCTGATGTCTTCACTCCAGTCTTCGGTCCCCCGATGTCTTCACTCCAGTCTTCAGTCCACCGCTGTCTTCACTCCAGTCTTCGGTCCACCGCTGTCTTCACTCCAGTCTTCGGTCCCCCGATGTCTCCACTCCAGTCTTCGGTCCACCGCTGTCTTCACTCCAGTCTTGGGTCCCCCGATGTCTTCACTCCAGTCTTCGGTCCACCGCTGTCTTCACTCCAGTCTTCGGTCCCCCGATGTCTTCACTCCAGTCTTCGGTCCACCGATGTCTTCACTCCAGTCTTCGGTCCAGCGATGTCATCCTTCTGGTCTTCGGGCCGTCGCTGTCTTCAGTCCAGTCGTCGGTCCAGCAATGTCATCCTTCTGGTCTTCGAGCCGTCGCTGTCTTCAGTCCAGTCTTCCTTCTGGTCTTCGGTCTTCTGCTTGATCCTTGTCTCGGTGGTGTCCAGGTCTTATTCTGTTTTCTGGTGAGAGTGAGAAGTGGTCCAGGTGAAGTCCGGAAAGCGAATGCCAGAAACTCCAAAATCGATTAAGAATGAAACCTCGGTTTCAATGCTACGGGGTAGGGTGTGAGGTACTTCCAAGCAACAGCCAATCAGAAGCCAGACTCGAGTGCAGGAGAACAGCCAGGATTTGGTCCCCACAATGGAAGAGGCATGCAGGCGCAGGTCCCTGGTTGGGTGGTGGATTTGTTTTCCCTCCCCCTTTCCCTGATGTTACATGCATACCCTAGTCTTCAGGTACTTCCCAGAAGTGGGTCTCGCATTTGCTGTTCGAATCTGAGGCTCAATTTCCATGTGAGTTAGGATTAATATTCCCCATGCGTGCAATAATGCAGGGGAAATAAGAATTTTGGTAATCAAATTCAATATGTGCCAATATGTGCCTATGCAGTAACTGACCTGCAAAATTAAAACTTAACGGGCTCACGGACTTGCCTACACAGCACAGACCTTGGAATATTTATTTTTCCCCAATCGCAACTTGAAATCTTAAGCGTGTTCAACTTTACAGCTTCTCTCAGCGCAATCAAAATGGTAAACTCTTAATTGCTATAGGTAATTATTGTAGTATGTAAATTCTTTTTAAAAATTCGGTGAGGAGACTGGAAGCACATACTATGTTAGAATTTGTGTTTATGTTTGAATACCTGTTTGAAGCCATTCGAACGGTTTTTCAATTGTATATCTCGTATCTATTATGGCGAAAGTAGCGTATCTAGCTTTTCCGGCAATTTCATTAAACTAATATGGATTAAATTAAATCTCTAATAAAAATAAAAAGATATATTACCAATTAAAATGCGCTTGGATGCAGGTCTAAAATGAGGAATGTGAGCTTCTCTATTCTACGTCAGCTATAGACACGTTTACGATGGGCAAACTGAGAGTCATTGTAATAGCTAACACATAAAATTGCCACTCCAGCATTATTTGTCATATAGAATGCTCTAGTCTACAAAAAACTAAGCCTCATTTTTATGGTGAACTTTATGCTTAACGACCCACTTCCTGAAATTCCCTTGGGTTCTATAAGAAATTAGTTTTTTTGTGCATTCGGAAATGTCATTAGAGAATTTGGTCGGAACATCTTCATTTTCACTCATTTCTTAAGTGTCGAGGGCATTCATGATACGAAATTCTAATAGTAACCTCACCTTACACACTTGAGGCATAAAAATACCAGATCTAGGTGCAAATACTGATTCGATCTCAGGTTCGCATATTATTTTATTATTCTAACCCATATGCGACAGAATAGCTGGTACGATTGGTTAAAAATACACTATGCGATCCCAAGATCGACTTTATAAGTACCGAAAATTCCGAATGTCTGCCCTTGTTCCCGTAATGTTATTATTTCAACTTCAACATTCAACCTACGCATATAGGTCGGAGCTGTATAAAAACCCTCAGCGTCGAATGCCAAGAAATATCATTCTAAAGGATTAGGACGATCAATCAATTGCTCGATATCATCAAATCTAACAATATATACAGTCTATTCCATGTTCTCTCCAGGATTTGCACACGAATGGAACGGAACGGAACTGAACTCCGGGGTGGGCTATGTATACTTAGTATTGGAGAACCATTAATCATGTCAAACCGTATAATTACACCCTACTCTATCATTATAGAGTCGTTAAGGTAAATGTTCTCCCTTGACCTGACCTCCAGTATTTGTAGCTTACAAAGGGAAAATGATTTCAAACGAATTTGGATGCAGTTTCTTATTCCTACACTTATACCGCCTACTGATATCAAATACCTGTATTTCATTGGATTGCTATTTAATCGGCTCCGTAACTCTTTCGAAAATTAGACTACAAATAAGGATTACGGCTATCGTGTATCACGTAAGGAAACTATCTAGATTACAATAAATTACGCTGCACACTAATCTTAGGTGCAACCTTCCGCCACGCCAAATTTAAACTTGATTAAGCAAATACCGGTGTACCATTACCTGAGTTCGCTTAGCCAAACTCATATTTTTGAATTACAAATCTAATCGTACAGAAGTAGGTATCTGTAATAACCAAGTCATATTGTGATATATATTTATACACTGTCAAGCTGGTATTACATAAAGGTGCAGCATAAATGTATTTTGATCCGATAAGCCGTCTTTTTTTTATTAGTGGCATATATGTAGGTAAAGGTTAGCATTAGCAGCAATGAACGGATATTTTGGCGTTGTTTACTACACTACGGAGGTATTACGTTCATGCAGGGTTTAGTTTCTGCAGGGTTTACTGCCCCACAAACTCGTGTTGTTGCATGGCATGTGGCATGTCCTTGGTGTCACTGAGAGGTGATTGAAAAAAAAATCAAAGCCGATGGTAAAGTAGCTCAATCCGTCTTAAGTCCGGAACTCTTTTTTAAAAAAAATTCAACATATAGTAGAAAACAATCGAACAAAGTCTTAACAGCCCAAGGATGCAGAAATAAAATGCGAAATCCAGATTCATCGGAAATAGGATTACTTAACCAAGGAAAAAAGCGCGTTCACATGGCCAAACAAATTGTTCCATCGAAGAAAAAAGTATTACACAGTAATATTACGGAGTTTGGCATCCCACACACCAAAATCCATAGCAAACTTTTTTATCTTTTTGGTCCAAGCCAGAAGATGCAAAACAATGCTTAGTAGATTGTATACCCCAAAAGTTGACGGAAAGAAAAAGTTTTAGCGCCGTCTGTACTGTAGCTGTACTGTACCCAATTCGTATACACTTTTTATACAGAGGAAAGAAAATTCCCCAAGGAGAACACAAAATACAAAAAGCTTTTCAAAGGCTCGACTGAGACTAAAGGCAACCGCGTCAAAGTTCCAAACAATAGCAAAGCAAAATGTGTACATCTACTCCGTAGAAGATTAGAGTACACTGTAGTGTTTTTGTATCTCCGACTTCCGCGTAAAATCCAAATACAAAGTACTTGGGATGGAATCCTCAATGCTGTCGGAGTCTTGTTGTTGTCCTCGGCTCGTATTTACAATGTCGATTTTTGGGTTTCAGCTGTATTTTCCTGCTGGGTTTACAGAAGCCTTCTGTTGTTTTCCAGGAGAGTAAATCCATCAACTCGAACTAAATTTTTTAGTCAAGTCAAGTGACATTTGAAATCCATTTCCGAATGAGAGAAAAAAATATCAGATCAGGTAAAGGAGACGTCTTGAAACGTGAAGAAAGGATCTGTTTCCAAATTTTATACATAGTTTCAATTTTCAAACCAGCAATTCAAGTGTTCTGCTGAGTGACACCGGAGACATTTGCCACGTCAAGGCTCTTCCTGACATTTTTCAATCTTATCAAGTCAATTATGGCAAAATTGAATGTGCATGCATATGAGATTTCCGATAAAGTTTCATAACAATCCGTACAGCTTACCTGTCAAATTTGCTCAGTTCCGTCATTGTTGTGAAACGGAAATTGAGTGGAAATTTGCTTCTAAATCCGGTTGAATGCTTAAAACCGATTTTACAGTGAAAGCTGATGAGTTTAGTTGTACCGCGTAAAAGCAATCCATAACACAAATATTCCAACCAATTTCTGCATCATTCGTTTAAATTTAGCTCCATTATTAACGTTGCTTTGCTAAGCGTACATTACATATAAATATTTACGTGACAAGGATTTAGGACCATAGTATTTGCATTCATTGCTGCCAAGTCATAGCGAGTTTTATTCCCCGCCCTAATTTGTAATTATTAGCAATTAGAGTTTAATCGGTACTTACATGGAGACGTTCAAAAGCTTTATGGCCTCACACGCCATAAAGGAAAACTGCTATTATCATATATTATTCCCATGCGATTTCCTCCTCAGCAAAAGTTTGGATCGAAGATGAGCTCAACCCAATATCCTTGGGTGAACTTTAGGCTGTGGAAACTATCTTTATCGAGCATTATAGTAGTCTATAACTCATTTCAAAAGGTGAAACTTTCCCCCAGAGTCAGTTAAAATTATTCAATGAAGAGAAATCGTAAGATTTGTTGCCAAAGAATTATATTGGCCTCGATTTTCTGTGCCAGTAGGAACTGACAATAGGAAAAACCATTACGGAGTCCCTATAGTGCTTGGAAGGTTAAAGAAAAATGTTTGACGACGTAGGACACAAAAAAATATAAGGGTATTTTATGAGCGCATTGGGTTTGCCTTATTCTTGTACAATTTTGTCTCGGAAAATTTGGTTAACCATTTGCTAAATATATACTGTTTGCATCAAAGTTTTCAGAAGGGGGCCAGCTTACCTAGTTATTACCAACTAAAATCTAGAAAATCGAACTTATAAAGCTTGATTGTCTAGAGGTTGCATAAATACGATTTCTTAGCTGAAATAGAAACCGAATCAAAACCAGCCTTCTAATTATAAATAAACTTTCACGATCAATGGCATTCATGAGGACATAAGTTTTCAAATGTACTCCGTGTTAATCGCCGCTTACAGCAAGATACAAACTGGAACCGGCATCTTAGGCGAATTTTTTTGCGCAGGTAAAATCTAGAAATCCATTCCGTACTCTGTGTAGGTATCCCGCGATAGATGCATTATGCTGAGTGCTATATATTACGTCGAGTCGAGTGTCAGTTCTATCCCTCCCATACTGGCTGGAGAAAGCGGAGAAAGCTAATACTTCTGGGAAGGTTGGAATGATCTCGTAAGTCAAGTCTGAGCCTCGCACTACCACCGTAAAGCTGAGCTGCAGGAATATCGTATAAGATGAGATTTTTGCCAAAAAATTCTTCTACTCGGATTTCTGTCTACCTGCTTCCAAATGATTTAAAAAGCTTTACTTGATTTAGAGACAAGGCAAGGGATTCTTTTTCACCCCAAGAAGACTTTCCCTGCATTTACCTACCATTACGTTATTACTTTCTTCCATTAAGAAATATCCTTGACTCATTTGTCCGTGCGGACTGTACATCTGTTGCAATAAATGGATGCTTGACGGACTCAATTCAATTCGAGTTTCATTCGAGTCTATTCAAGTTGACTCTCAGTTCATATGATAGGTTCGCATAGCTTTGCACTGCAACTCTGCATTCTCTGCCTGGACCTGGACTTTAATTTGTGACGCTTTCGTCACCACAGTTTTTGTTCGCAACCAGGATAATATCCTCGTCAGCAGCCGACGTTATTATAACCAATCTCTACTGGTAAAGTTAAAACTGTGTATATTAGCTTTTTTATTGCTATTGATTCTACAGTACTATACCTATGGAAAACGTTTAGTTACGTTGTTATTCGGTTTAATCTCAATGTTTAAAAATTGTCTTTCTGTTTGAAGTTCGAAATAAATCAATTAGGGACATGCAAATGGATTTCAGATCATTAATAGTACGTACTTAATAGAGTTTGAACAGGTTACTGAACCCAAACACATGTTGAATATTATTTTTAACATCAACATAGATTATCGAGCGTGTAGCAGAATACGCGATGCATAGCGTATGTTATCGTAATACCGGCATATCCCATTACGATACGAGTCAGAATTGAAATACATTTATGCCTGCCGTGGAAGCAGCCTGCTTAGTATTCATGCACACCTTCCATTAGGATATTCTAATTTTTATTAATTACGAGTAATTATAATCCAATCCAGGTTATCTCCATTTCAGTAGATTTCATCACTTATGGTTGTGTGTCTTCACAATAAATTTACGTCCACTATTCTGATTAAGCTTCGCCCAATCGTAAATCGCAATTCGTTGCAATACGGCATTATGTTCTGGAAAATTTGTGTGTTTTCAAGCTTCGCCCTAGTCATATGCGTTCTGAACACAAACGTAGTGATTTCGAAAGCCACGCATGGCGTACCGAATTTTGTCTCGGGGAATGAAAACTCGAAAAATTTGGATAATCCCATTAATACAAAGGTCCCCGAAGTTTCTATTTCCTTAGATGAGCTTTAGCAAAAAGTTGCTTTTAATTCAAGTAATGTTTTGATTCTAAATATCTTTGAAGGTATTCCCCCGACAAGAAGCCGAGGAGGACGAGGACGATACTGAGGGCGATGATAGTACAACAGTCAGAACAATTAGTGATCTACCTGGTATTCCAGCCGTTTCAAACTTTCTAAAGGCCGTGGTTGCTTTTGCACTGCCTAAAAACAAGAATTCAACATCAGTCAGTTCGACAGTTTCACCAGAAACTACTGTAGCAACAAATTCTGGGAATTCAGAAATTGCGGATGTGGAAGATGAAAATTAAAGGATTCGCGTGAAAAGGGAATTCAATAACGTCGACGAACTGTTAAAATAATAGATTCGGATTTATCGTTTAAAAATATTTTCCAAAAAGTTGAATCAATGCAGAAAATTAAACATATCAAGATTTACCCGCAACTATATATTTATCGGCTTGTTAGTTTTGTATAATACATAAGTTCTTGAGAGTAATAAAAAAAAGTTGACTCCATGATGATCGAACAGAATGTGATTATAGAGTCGGCTTACTATAGCTTATTACAGAGTCGGACGCGGTTTATATAGGGCCGAATTAGGTGCTCTGGGGTACCTGGGGTACATGCTACAGTTTTAAGATAAGACTCGTGATCTGAGTCCGCAGGAGAAAGATCACGAGTTTGGACGTCTCTCATTCCGAGTTTTGTCTTCAATTCTTTATGTTTAGTTTTAAGCAACGGTTTTGTAAAAATGTCCGCCGCTAACTTCCAGAAGTCGATTCATAGACCACATCGAGTTCCTTCTTCTCGACAATGTTCCAGGTAAAATGATATCGAACATCGATGTGTTTGGATCTGTTGTGAAAGATGGGGTTCTGGGACAGCTTGATATTGCTCTGCTTGTCCACTTGAACTATTGTGGCATTTGGTTGTTCATACCCGAGTTCACTGCAGGAGACGAATTGATTCGTAGCAACAAACAGAAACGAATGTCAATTCGATAATTTAAAATGTTTACTTATCCAATTCGAGGTCGTTACCTAATGACTTACAATGTTAGTGTGCAATCTCGTGATCACATACTATAATTATCAGCTCTGGTTACTAAAAGTAATACATTCTTTTGATTATAATTGTTGGGTTGAACTGGATTGCAAAGTTTAATATCCAATGTTGCAAAATTGGATTTCTTAGGATATAATTGGATGATATTTTATTTGTCTGTAATCTGATACGTCAAATATGTCGTGTAACCAAATATCCAAAGGCGTGAAAATCCACGTGCTAACATTTGCTCAAATTCAGCTTAACTCATTTTCAGCTCAGTTCAAAAGTCTCAACTTCCGGAGAATTATGCAACAAATCCAAACTCAAACACTTCATCTCCAAACTCTCAAACTTTCAACTTAGCTTGAATTAGTTATTAATCCGATTTAATTAGAATCCGTCGTTCCTGAAAACTTGAATGAAGACTACGGGAGATCACGAGCAGGTGCTGGTACAGCATATGTGGTCTACGCAATTTTCGGTGCTGATTTCCTGGCGTTAGATTAGGTTCCAAACAATTCAGGTTAGGCTGTTCCTGAGTTTAGGCTAATTTAACAAAGTATAACCTCACCGGACTGTTTTTAACTTAACCTAACCCAGACGACACAGCTCCAGGAACAGTGTAGACCACGTACGCCATCCGTACCCCCGAACTCTCAAACGCTAATCTAATGTCTTAGTAAATATCTCCGGAAATACGTCTTGGTATAACGGAAGCAGAGTTCAAATGAGGATATTTCCACAGTTAGTTTATTCTGCAAGTGAAAACATAGTGAAAGTTGAGCCCTTGATGCTTTCTCGTAAGATAGTCCTTGAATCCTTGATTATCCAAGCTTCAGCTCTCGGAAAACAGTGATGACAGACATTATTCAAGTTTGGAATTAAATGAAGACGGATGTACTACGTATTTCTGGAGTCATAACCAAGGCGGGTTGTCCGTGATATGAAATAGAACTCCCTGCCTGAACAAATAAAACTATTTTATGTTTCTCCAGGTCTGGGATTTTGAGGATCCTCAAGAAAGTTCGTAGTTTGTGCTGGTAAGCTGTAGATTTAAAAATTAATTACACGGAATTCATGATAGTCTGATGCCCACTGTTAAAAAAAACTGCAGAATATGCGACACATCAGTTAATTTACCATTAGCTTGCAATTAGATTCATTACGATTGAGGCCACTTCTTCGTAGGTTAGGTGCCTAGGTATGTGCAATGCACACATTTTTTTAGAAGACCTGGGATACCCCGCCACTGTTACGAGCCATAACCGAGAAGAGGACAGGACATAATTAAATTTACATTGTGTCTGGACGTTCCGGCGACCGGATGAGAACGGGAAGTCCGCGCTTCAGCCTTTAAATTGCGAATTCATAGCGGCACGTATAGTTTGTTATTTGTTGCCAAAACCCTAAATTAAATAGCATGTTCGGTGTACTACTACCTCGGAGTCACTAAGTTTATATGACACACTGAAAAAAGCTGGTATCTCCGAGCAGAAATATTAACTTCCATGTCATAAATATTTATTCCGGTTTGCCAGGAAGCAGCCGGGGTAGATGCCTCGAGATGAGAATTCTGTCTTATGATGTACTACATCTTCACTAGGCCTAGGCCAAGAGGCACACTCGGTTACTTCCGCTTTGACCATTTGCCTTGCTGACGCTTCTGTGTCAGTGCACGTAGTCTGACCTTAGCGTACGATTTGCATGGGTATGTAATTACTTAAATTAGGAAAATTTCGAAAAATGCTTAATTACGAACTTTCCATATGAACAACTGTCCAGAACATAAATGTCCTAGAAAAATTCCAAGTACTCCGGCAGAGTTCATATCTCTTGATATAAAACATAAAAATGGAATGGAGAACAGCGAAGCAGGTTGTCTCGCTTCATTTCATCTCAATTTTATGTGAGATCAAAGATCTAATACAGAAGTAGTCCGTCGTCAGAGTTAAATCATGTAAGAGACGTTTTGTTCTATTCAGCCTTAGATAAGTCGTCCGTCATCACTCTGTGAAATTCAATATTTCTCTGAAATTCAATACGAGGAAAGCTTTAGACGAATAAATAATTCGATGTCACGAAGACGCAGATTTCCTTTTGGAAGATTTTTCATGGACACTTTGGTTAAGTATGTAGAACAAAAGTTGTTAATGTAAAGTTCGGACGAGTAATGGGCATTTCTGACGCAGTACGAAGTTTCCAGATGAGGCCTCCATTTTGATCGACAGCTTACATGCAAGGACGATTATGAAAGCTATTAGTGTCGAATGTATGAGTCAATCTAAAGTACAAGGTTAATATATAACGCCGGTGATAAAAGCCAAGCTAAATATTTGTTTATCCGATACGTAAAATATGGCCATGTAAAAGTGCATTTTTCACGACAATAAACTCAGAATTCAGTATTTATCAAACTATTGTACCGAAGATTGTCCCAGATAATTTCTAATTTTCTAAGCTGCAGGGTCATGCTGAAATAATATTAAACTTGACTCTGACCCAGTTCGTATAGAATTACAGCGCGGGAATTCTGTGATAAAGTCTACCGGTTCAATAATACTTTAAACATGACACACTCTAGTGGAAGTAAATCCTAATTTTAAATTGTTAACGCGAAGGGAAATATCTAGCTACCGGTGTGCATCGTACGCCCAAGTAGGTAATAGAAATAAAGTAGTTGCATATCTGCCTTTAAGCCTCTCAGAGGTTGTGCGTATTTTCTAAATCTTTTATTATAATTTACTTATTCGATTTTCGACCAGAATTCGTATTATACCATAAACTAACTATTATATAATTTCTCGTTGAACATTTCGTACAATATCCGTGTGAACTATACACAATTTAGCCTTACTTGTAAGTAAGATTACTTAAAATTAGGATTTACTGAGACATACGGGCTAACATGTTTGGATCATCTCTGACCGCCTGGAGGTTTTTTAATTTTGAATAAAACTGAAAAAT
>JAQFYT010001424.1:0-16550 GCA_034694925.1 Ceratophysella denticulata
ACTAAACTTGGGTACAATTGGAAAATTAGAAGAGTCTGATGGGATAGGAAATTAAACAACGTAGCAGGCGAGTTATTCCTCATACTCTAGTCATGACATTGACTTCAAAGTCAGCAAAGATCTGAAAATACTATTGGGACTGCGAGTGTCTACGTCATCTTGGAGTGAGGAATAGCAACCAGGATTTGACCGGCTTCCCTATGTCAGGACGTGTGGCGTACTAGCCGAAGCATTCACAGAGCCCCACACGGCGTGGCAATTCTAATGTTACAGAAAAGTCACTAACAAGCCTTCAGGGTAAGACCCTGGGAGTCCTCTCACAGCGAGAGACTGCTCTACCGACTGGGCTATCCTGCTGGCTTTATTGCTATGTATGCATTTTTAACAACTGACATATAAGTATACCTAAATTGAAATCAATAAGTTAGTGAAAACTACAACATGTACTCACAATCTTGATGTCCGCAATAAAGTGTTGGTCCGCTGCATAACGTATTGTTGCTCTGAAGGCTTTCTAGCTGCGCCTGTACAATTCTAGATAATCCGGCCAACTTTTCCTCGGGATCATTGGAGACGGAACTTGATGTAATATCGTATTTCGCTAAACCTGAGTCCAATGACCGTTGTACAATGAAGTCTGTTTTCGAGTCTCCTGTTCTCGGAAGCAAAAATATACCCTTAAAGAGAAGTAAAATGACAACAACGAAGCACAATTCAAGCATCGCCAAACGCAAAGTCCATAAGGATATAGTTCTTGTCGTCATTCTCAATATTTCGCATATGAATGAGATTGGGATCTAATGTTTCGAATTTATTATTATTTTATAATTCAGTTCGAACTACTGTGCAACTCGTAGCAAACTGTACACTTATTATTTCAATTTCGCTTTAGTTCAGTTGAGGAAGAAAAACTGGTACTAAAATATGACCGTTGTACATGCATTCATGTAGGTACATGATTTTACAATGAATTGAATACTTAGAAAAGGTTGCAGTAACAGTGTGTTGGGTTTTCTTTTGAAATGGTTAGATTGCATGGAATAGTCAGTAGATAGCTTCCAGGTTTATAAAATGCCGTCGAGAAAGAAGCGCATTGTACTTGCTTTTTCTGGATAGAATCATTTGTATAGCTATGTTTGTCCAGTCCACACATGTGGAGTGAGTGTGGTTTTTGTGAAGTGATGTTACAGAATATTGGCAGACACTCCATGAGGCATATAACCAACCTGTTTTTTGATTAAATAGCAGTGTATCTCGGAGACTTGTTTTTTAAGGCTTGAGCCAATTTTTGTGACAACGGTATTCAGTCCTACACCGGTACCTACGCCAAAACCCGACGGAACTGTCAAAGGAAAGATGCTAAATAAAGTTTAGAAGAGATATCCGAAAAAAATCATATTTCAGTTAATGTCTAACCTTGGCAAGCAATAAGCAATGTAAGGAATTTATCTCGGAGGTTCGAAATTCATTGGTTGAACCTATTTAGGATCAATTAATTAGCACGTACTGCTGTTGGACCTTAGCGTCAAGACGGGAAGAAAAGGGGACCGCCTGTCATTGGTCCCGTGGTTCTCGGTACAATCCCTTCTTTGGGACGCCACTTGAACGGACGCGCTCCCGAAGAGCTACGTAAAGGTCTCATCTCTATCAGCAGACCCATCGGCGGTCAGTAAATTCAATAAATATCTCCATGGAATTCCTATGCTGTACCAGTTCTGCCCTTTCACCGTTGAAACACCTGGAAACTTCTTCGGAACCTCCTGAACATCTGCTCTGAGAATGGTAAACGAGCTGGGCAAACGTTTTTATATAAAACTTAATGATATATTTCACTTGTTTATGAATTCTACACCATAAGTGGAAGAATAAATACTGTAATTCGCTGTAAAAAAAGTATTGGTATTTCGGTATTTGTAAATAATGTTTGGCCACAATAGTTTAATGTAACTAAAGAATAAGCGCAAGCATAAAACACAGGTTTTATTTTCCTAAAATCCACGTTTGACAATAAAGATATTTCGCTGAAACATAAATAAAAATCCTCAGGTTAGAACTTCCTATTTAGTTGGTCACAGGACATTGACTTGGAATTCCGCAAAGATGTAGTCGATCTTTGACGAGAAACTGCGGGACCAGCTGCAGCTTCTCCATTTCTACCTCCGTCATTTCCCATTGATTTCGGTCTGCAGACTTCTCGCCTGGCAACTTGCAACGTAACTTCCCCTGATTTGATGCTTTTGAATATATTTAAGGTGTCTGAATGAGTCGCATCCACGAGCGGCTGTCCATTGATACATAGAATTTCATCTCCTGTATTTAAAAAAAAATAGATCAAAACAATAATACATATTTGGAAAAACGTTATATTCTATGATTATTCACCTTCTTCCAATTCACCACCTTCAGCTGCCTGGCCGTAAGGAAATATCCGTTTGATATAAATTCCCATACTTCCCCGAGCAGAGTCCTTGCCACCAACAACACTGAATCCAAGGGATTTACGCGTTGGGCCTTTTTCAAACGAAATTGTAAAAATTGACAAACTTAGCGATCTAGTCCTTGCAGAACGGTTTTGTGTCCAGTCACGAACTTTATTAAGTAATCGGAGTGACGGCGCCGATGTGACGCCTTGAATCATAGTTATACTTTTCTGAATCTCGTCCCGTACTGGTGATGATACCGGTTCTAAATCGTTGACAATTCGAACAGTAGTTTTTCCATTTGACTCAACCGGAATCTGAGCATCCTGATTCTGGAGGTTCTCTGAATGAACTGGACTGTCGGGAACCTTGTCACTCTCCTCGTCACTACTGCCCTGGAGTTTGGCTGAGTTTGGAGGGGACTCGTGGCCGTTTCTTGTCGAATCACTGTCGTAACCACTTTCTTCTCGATACTGACAATTCGTATTATTAGCGTTTTCTTCGTCGAGTACATCCTGCTCCTGTGAACTGGCCAGAATATCACCAATTGAAAAACATCGACGTCGTAGGCCAGGATTCGTTTCCTCAGACTCTGGATTTGTATGCATCAGGTGTATTCGAACTTTAGCTAATGGGTCGGGTCTTTTGGTGTCCGATTGTGAATAAGAAACTTCTGAACCTGACTGACTCGCAGCAGAAGAATCGGAATTTGTTACATCAAACCTTAGATTCCCCATTGAGTGATAGAAAGATGGACTGGACTTTTCGAAACATTTTGTTTGAACCGATGTGACTTGAACTTGTGGTTCTTCAGGAAGTGACGTGAGCTTTGACCGTATGTAGGCATACGGAAAGGACGGTCTTTTACTGGGAGCAGCAGAGTGTAACGGCTGTGACGGGGATAATATTGGAATTCTGCTGACCGGCAACGCGGTGGAATTGAAGTATAAATTGTCACAGCTTGTTGCCTTGGAAATGGCCGGAGTTGACATTGATCTGTTGAACGTGTTGAGTGAATTGGGGGATGAGAAGACGTCATCGTAGAGATCACCTTCACCCATGCACTTTGTACTGCTTCCTCCATTATGGTGGTCATCCATGGAGTCCAAATCTTGGGTATCCACGCCTTTGTCAATTTTAGTTCGGGCTCTGGGTCGGAGTCGATTGGATTTGCTCAGCAGATTTCGAAGTGATTCCACACGACTCAGTTTGCGTCGGAGCATCAAGGTATTTGAATCATTCTCTGTCAGAAGTTTCGGATTGGTGTCAAATTCTTTCGGCATTTCAGGCGGGTCGGGAAGGAAATGTAGCGTTTTCCTTCTACTCGATTTAGAGGACATTATTGATCCGCTCAGGCTTAGTTTCTCGACGGAATCTGACCGGCGTAATGTGTCCCAGGTTTTAGTGGCTACCTTTTTACTCCAAGTCGATAATCCTCCTGTCAAATACACAGAAAATTAATGAATTAATTATAGTTTTATTTATTTTCATTTATTTATATTTACATATATCTTAATATAAGCTAGACAATGTTTGGCGTAAATTGGCCCATTTTTGATTTACTAGTGTAAATAAACGCTTGAGCAACGTAGAAATGGCAATACTAGAGATTTAATACGTCATACAGTGCATAGTATGCAGAAATTTAGATATTCATATGCTAAGCTGAGATGATGCTACCATCAATTTTATTGAAATCCCAAACCTTAGGTATAATCAAAATTAGAACTTTGTGAGAACTAGTTTAAATCGTAAAACCAGAAACCACAAAAATTCAAGAATAGAATCACAGCAATGCAGAAGCCAGAAAATATTTGGAATTATAATAGAGTTTGGTTCAATTGTTTACTCCGATTCTGATATACTTAATAGGTGTTACAGTTGTATTTGGTTCCTACAACTGTAAACCGAACACAGACTTTGACTGCTTCCATTGTTACACGTCTATTGTGCAAGGTTAAGGTTAAGAGTGTCACTGCAAACCATGAATCTCGAATATTAAATTAAGTATTTACTCAAGATAGCGTCGCGTGAGAAGTAAGCATAGGTGTTCTAATTCCCATATCCATCAAAAGTGCTGCCAGCAGGCCCAGTGCCAATTCCTTCCGAAAATTGTCGTAAATTCGTCCATTCTGTATTTATACTAGTAACCAACCAGCGGGATAATAGGATTGGCATGCTCTTCTAAAGCTCCCGACTAAACGAGACCGGCACCACAGGAAAGGTACTCTTACAGTTTGAGCCTATCATCATAATTATACCTGAAATCTAGAACACACGATTGAATTTTCATAGAAAACAGTTTCATTCGAATTGTTTGAAAAGTTATTTTCACTTATTTTAACTAGCTAATGTTTTTTAGAGTATAAACGTTACCCTACCCTAATGTACCCAAATAATTATCTATTTCTTTAACACCCAATCAACCGAAATTATGCACTGTGTTATGTAATGCAAATGTGATTGGTAACTAAAGCCTAGGCTACGCGGGCCCATTACATATTATTTTCTCGAAATACTTGCTTGAAAACCCCAAATAACCCAAGTTCATTGTTCCTATACGGCTTTCAGTCAGCAGCAGATGAGCAGTAGCTCTAATTTCAATTCATGGTTACGGTAACACCCCACAATCCTTTAACACTAACAAAGGACGCCGAAGAATAGGATTAAAGCGTGCCGAAATTGAGATTACTATAATAAGAGTAGAAGGAAGCAGACGGAGGGATAATACCCATAAACGCTATTTCTCCTTCTCTCCCAAGCCAATTATGATTGTCATGACTGAATGGGTTTTCTTACCATTTGAACTCTTATTATTCTGATTGTGTGGAGGGTCCCGTAAGGAACTAATCCGTCCTCGCATTCCTGCCCTCTCATCCTCACTCATCGGCCTTTGGCTGGACGCTGACGAGGACGACAGGACACGATTCACCGGAAGTGGTGGGCATTTACTACTGTTATGCGTGCCCTCAGCAGTCCCAGCCGAAGTTTCGGGCGTGAGGAGTCGGGCCATGCCAACGAGCTGTGGGTCATCAAACTCCGTCATACTCTTCCGACGACTAAAGAGACGCATCATTAAAAACAAATCTCGGACCGTCTTCTTTTCTTCTTTCCACTCAACAACGGAGGTAATTCAATTTTTATGGACCGTGGACATCTATTGAAAAATCTGGTCTCCGTCGTAAAGTCCTGTAGAGTCGTGTCTGCTCAATTTTGTCCCTCCGCCAGCCTTACTGTAGCTTCCACGGAGCAATTAACCCACTGGTCCACCAAATGGGCAGGTGAGTCGAAATGACTTGACTTCCGTTCCCAGAACTACTGAACTGGTTGCTTCTATTCAATTAAAAAAAAAGCAAATTGATGATTAAAATAATTGTGTTTTATTTGAACAATTTACGATTCGTATGATTCGTTTTACAGAGTTTACTCCATAGTTTGACCTCGTATTAAAGATAAACGCTATGGGTATTTTATAATTCACAATATGCAACTTTTTATACTTTTATTATTTGTATGTTGAGTTGATTGCAAATTGCAGGTCTTAGGTGATTTGAATTTCGTTTTTGAGTATGATAATGAGGAAAGTTAAAGCCGCTCAAGATAAACACTACAACGACCCACCGCTATACCGTTGATGCTATAAAAACAACGGGAAATTTTACATCTTCGGTGTAACGATTAGAATATAACATACATCCAAGAAATTTCGCAATAATGCCAATATATTGCTCTATACAGATTCGGTGAAAGAAATGTTCAGCGATTGAATTGAAAAAGGTATCTGCGGAAGTTTAATCTTACATATGATAATTTAACATGATGTACTCATGTAAATGTATGTAAAATCCACAACATATGTGGCTGATCTTTCGTGTGTATTTGCAAGCGTGGTCTGGTCTATTTATTAAGCTAAATCCACTTAGAATTATGTCGAATTCCCAACACCAAGGGAATAGCGCAGACATAATTATGAACTCCTGCGTGAATTTGTGAGTTATGGGTTATGGATAGGCCGGAACAATGGATTCAAAAAAACCTGATATTCAATTGGACTTGTCTCAACCTAAAACGCCGGACGAGGACTGAAGTCAATGACGCACAATCTAAATCTTACAGATGAGAATTGGAATGACATGACAAATTAATGTTGTTTGTATTGGCGTCCTAAGAATTGCAAAAAATACATTAATTTCACTCATGCGTTAATACAAAGCCGCCAAACAGTATTTATCTCCACTTGTTAAGATCTCCTCATTATAATGCATCACGGTACGTGGAAGTGCAAATGTCACCGTTTCGAAAGTAAAGGGCACCGTTAATTATTCCAAATTCGTCGAAATAATTGTTTTCCAAATTCATGATGTACATAAACTATCGGGCGCCGGATAGATAATAAGATTTCACTATTTCGCTTTATCAATTAAACAATGCCTATTTTGTAAATCTTGGATGGTAAAATATCTCCTCAGCAAACCCAATGCAGACACTACTAATTGAACATGCAAATACCGGCACGTTGTTTACATATTAATACCTACTTAACGTAGTCCTGCCCGTAGTAAGTATTAACAAATTTTACCGGAAAGGAGGCCAGGAAATACATTTCTGACCTCTTCTTTAAGTGTAATTCTTCATAATCTGTGTTTTTAGCCATTTGGCACAAATTCACTGTACAAGGCCAAGGCTTTTATCGGCTTTTTCCCTAACAATTATATGAGGACGGACGGGAACAATATGCATCAGATTTTATATTTAAATCGCCTCAACTAACCAGTTTTCATGCACGCCCAATATCATATATTATCTTTTATGCAGTAAAATCCCAGTGTCTGTTCACCACTGATTACGCTCTATCTACCACCAACGACATATTAGGAACTCCTTTCTTTCCTCATTCTTCAATCATTTTATTATAAGCGTATTCAGTGCATTTCAATGTTAAATGTCAGATTTTAGAATGGAAATTGAGACTGGGCTCATTTCCTCACACACATCCCCACAACATTCTTTCGAAAATACCTCAGGGAAAAAAGACGATAATCATTGATCAACTTCCCACGTGCGTGCAGGATTATATGCCATCATGATCCTAAACGCGATATGCTGTTGAAATAAAATCAAAGCAATATGTGTAGGTATGTGTAGCATAACATATTTTGCTGCGGTTTCCGTTCATTAGGTCGATCTTCAGGCTTAGAACTTTGTGTTGTATTCGGATAAAACCAAAACGTTTAATTAATTAAATTTATATATTGGCGAGCTCAGCTTTATCATGAAAATTGCTAGTCAAATAGTATCACATAAATGTGCCTATTAAAGTTTACCAAAAAATCGCTTTTGATCTTACAGGAGCGCACAAAGTTTCGATTTTTTGCACACTTGAAACTCGCTTGAATGCAAATACCTAAAAAAAAGTACATCCGTAATCCGCAGTTAAATGTTTAGTTGATGTGTGAGACCAAGTTGTATTCAAGGTGTAATTTAATATGGACTACGACGCGGGGGGAAACTTTACGAGTAATTTAATTTGACAGCCGCATTCACTGAACACGTAAAATGTCAAGTCAAACCGATTTATTCACGTCAAACGTGACCTGGAGCTACAACTCAAAAGCTATAATCAAACGGTAATGATACTAAACGAGGGATGACCTACAGACAGATCTTACAAGCATTAGTATGCACATAATTTATGCCCAGTGAGTCTATTGTACTTTTGTATTCGTGTGTTGTAAATAAAGCCCAATATTCATTCCCTATCTAACCAACAGACACTATTGCCACGCTGTCGATCAATCTAGCACACAACTTTCTCGTTGTAATCAGTTGCTTCATTCATGCAAGGTCTCAGGGCATTTTATTACAGGAGAAATTATTCCCAATTTTCATCATGGTGTGAGTTTGGAAGCGTTTGATATTTTGGGCACGGGTATTCTGAAGAATAACTTACGGCTCACGGATGAATTCGAACATATATCTTTTGGTAATTTTTATACATGGCAAAATCAACAGTATTCGCTGCCTTGATACACACTGGCAGGTAGTGCCCAGTAATTTTTTATCCGATTGTTTAAAAATCGTTCAATTAATCACAGTTATTCGTAAAGGCCTAAGGTTAGTACTAACTAAGTGCCAATTCTTAAAAGCGCATTTTTAGCGAGTGACGGATAAAATCAACGTGTATTTTAAAAAATTTGCCTTATATATAATAGTAAGTGCTATTAGCTAGTCATAAGCATTTGGCTGTTTTTGTTTTGCAGGAACGGAACCTCCACCCGCGAAATCGTAACAGTTTGCAACTGCAACTGCAATAATGACCTTCCATTTTTAACTTTGTTTGCTCTCCGGTGCCGGTACACAAAAAAATTCAACCAATTAAACCGTGAAATGAAACGCATGTTTCACCTATGTTCCGAATACGCAGAGGTACAGACAGAATCTGCATGATATTGCGGAAACAAACCAATACTGTTGTTAACGGGTGCTGTACAGACTACATTATACGAGACCCCCTCCAAGCACTATCTGTATTGTAACAAAAAGACAAGAATTCCTGCTGTGGTTATTTCCCCAAGTATGGAGAGAACTATTGTCATGTCATGCATGGTATGTAAATGCATTACATTAGGGAAATGGTGCGAAATAGTCCGGTGTTTAATTCGTGAGGAATAATGTCTAAATTGTACCAGAAAAGCAATTTACACTTGTACAGCATTATTTTTCTAAGCTCAGAGATAAAAAGTGCCAGGATCTTAACAAGTTGCTATCTCCATCTCAATTAATTAATATATCTAAACCGGTCGCCGGTCGACCTAACCCCAGTTGATTACAAAATATCGGTTTGCAAATATTCATTTCTTAAATAGCTTTACTTCTTTGTTTAATATTTTAATCTACGGGGATGCACTACAGAAAACATTGTATTTTAGCTGAATGACCGTTTGGAAAATAATGCATGTTTAGAGTTGAAACATGATGAAACAGATATGATTAATGATGGCCGTACAATTTAATGAACGTCGGCTACTGTGTTGTCGCAGGATTGCTGATCCGCTTGAAGGTGAAGCAAAAACTCAATCAACGCTACATCAGAGATACCCTGATTTTTGTGCATCATATGTTTTATGCAGAAGTTGATTTGCGAATTCAGTAAATGTTATGTTATTTGGACTAAATTGTTAATTTCTTTTATGCGTGAGTAGAAATATTTTGTTCACCGTCTGAATACGCATTCTATTACGTTCATAGATATACGCTCTAACCAAACCTGAAAAGGGTTGTTTTTACACAACAGACGTTACAATCGCAACCAGTATAATATTTACCCTGAAACGAGGATAGTTTTATTAAAGAATGGTCTGCGGTACGCCGCTCGGGGTAAGTCACAAAAGTGCTCCAGATTCCAAAAACAGCTGGGTAAAGAAATATTGCGAACCTAAACAAAGCACTGTAACATTGCACTGTTGGATTTATTGTAACCATTCTATTTACATTGAACACATTGTTGGAGACCCAAAGTAGTGAACAAATTCAAAAAGCTAGTAATAAGTTAATGACCCAATCAATCACAGTTCCAAACATAATGATACCAAATGTGTTTTTGCAAATCTGAAACGATCGTCCCACATTCCATTTGAGCGTTGGACATGATTTTAGAAATAATTTATCCATCTTCTTCATCCGCGTCTCCGTACTTTGGAACGATTTCGAATATGCTGCCGAGAGTTCTGAAATTCCAGCGGACATCCGAGTAACCGCTTTCAGAATGAACACCGTCGCTCCACCCACGAGCAAAACAACGGTCAGGAAAAATACATTGGTCGTTCTCCAGACTCTGATAAAGCAAATGAGCGTGGTCGTAATGAGAAATACGGAAATGATGAGAGTCAACGGAAGAATGTTGTAGGCCAAATTAGTGGAGATCGTGTGAATAATTTGATGAGCCCTAAATATTACATGAGTCTTGTCCTTGGCTGAAATCATGTTGCCATTTACGTCTGGGCTTTTGCATTCAAGCCTGTAAGGATTAGGCACAGATGTGACCGAATATTAACCCATGTTTAATTGCGATTGTTTTACACAAACTGTAAGCTATTCACATATTAGCTTACCATAATTTCTGGTAACCAAACCAATTGTAAATGCAGTTCAGGTATATCATAGCAATTAGCCAGAAGAGCAGGACGTAATACCAGTCAAACGCAGCCAAAAATGCAAAGAGACAGGATACCAGAAACCGGCTTCCGGTAACATTGTTGAATAATTGATTTAAAATACTCAATACTTTCCAATTTCTCCCAAGTATCATATCAATTGCTGGAATTAGTAGAACTGCAACTACTGTAGGTACAATTAAAACTTGTCTGGAAATCCATTCCAATCCATCTCTTTTTGTTATTTTCTGCTTGAACACTTTGGCTGAAATAACATTTAACCAATTCATATAATTCTTGATTAAAAATTTTCAAAATTTTCAAAAACTTTTAAAAGATTTTAAATTACCCAATTTTCTGTCAAAAATCATCAAGGTATTGATGAACCCGAGTATTTCTTCATGAGATGAGACGTACATGAGTTGGACACATAATGAAGTCAAACAATTGGAACACAGAAACACGAGTAGCACATTTTCCTCCAGAGTCCCCTCAAAAAACATCCGATGAACCAGCCAATATGTAATTACAATAATTTTAAAGTATATACTAAAATAACTCAGACACTTCCAGCAACATAGTCTCGAGTCTTCCAAGCCTAATTCAGGTAGACCGAATTTTCTACAAGAAATCGTGTAAGATTTTCCTACGCTACTTGGATTTGACACAAACATTTTGAGACGTGGGTTCCAGGTAAAGGGGCTGAGCCTTAAATTTGTTCCAGAATTTACGGCAGCTATTGTATAACGAACTGTTTTATTTGAAATCATGTCAAATTTAAAATAATATATAAAAATATTATAAATTAAACTATGATTTTAAAGAACTGCTCACAGTAGGTGTATTCAATTCCGATTTAAGAAACTCAATGGAATCCATTGGCCTATTTACAAACTCTAATCCTCAAAACCCACAGCAGGTTTGCCCCAAATAAACAAAGAGGTTTCCTTATGCCACGACGTTCGAGTAAAAATTTTGACGATTAATAGGTTCCATAATGGAAGTTGAAGTACGGTAAGCATAACAGTGTATCAAATTGTACATTGACATTTTGACATGAGTTTAGTATAATTATGTTTCTTGAAAAAAATTTGCTTTTGTATTTCATTCAGAAGTAAACAAGCACGAATGTTGAAGAAAATCTGAGCAAGAAGCTTCATGTGCCTATAGCCGTAACACACCTGGAATTCCCTGGCACGTGCCAGTCTGAAATAATACCACAAACCGAACTTGGAACTTGGAACACTTTCCATAACCCAGTTTACTTTCTCTCAAGCTACCTGTATGAATAAGTGCTACTGGTCGAAATAGAAACTAGATCCTGCACGTGCCTTTATTTGCTTACTTGTATCTACAAATAGTAGACCACTGTCTCCTCTGTGTACAGGAACAGCAACATGAACTCAACTATAACAATAATATCATTTGAAGCTTCTAAAGCCAGAAAAAAGCCAAAAAATAAATTGGATAGGAAAGCCCAGCATGTGTTATTTTTTAAAGATTTTGGCAGAAATTCCTCTTTTGCAAGAAGTAAGAGAGAATAGTATATGCTGTATTCATAGGCTTCCGAAACAGCTAAAACTTTTCAAATTGTCGATGCCATAAGATTTACCACACATAAACACCACAGCTGTAATGTAATTAATAGTGTTAATCATCCCAGTGTTCTACAAGATTTACTAATTTCTTGATTAATGATTACTTCCTGGTTTAATCAGTTTTAACATTATGAGTAGATATTTTGTTCTTAAAACAGATATGGTTTCAGTTATGAATGAATCGTGAACTGATCTAATCTTTATGCAATTCAGAGACCCTGCGATGCAATAGAATCATTCAAGTCACCGCACAACTATATTGCAAGTAGTGTGTAGGCGTGAGATAAGAAATCGAAAGCATCAAACATGTATAATCCTAATCTTCACACAAGTTAGGATTGTACTTGTGCACGTTCAGCACAGACACGTATTTAGTTGCTATTTTTTGTTAATTCCGGTAGAACTAATAGTCGTTTTTGTATATAGGAATAGGTATATTACACGATTTTTCTGTGTAACTAGATAAGACACGTAAAGGCTTTAATATAGTTTACTTTAAAATATTGCAGCTTTAGGTACTTACGTAAATAGGCTCTTGATTTGACCCATTTAAACTAAACCTTAATTTATCGCAAGTACTTGTGCATGGCTCAGTGATCGCAGAGATCACAGATTATAATAGGCAGATTATAATAGGCATTATAAAAGTGCACACGGAAACATAGTAAAATACTCTAAATTAATAACTAACAGTGAGGATATCCGAGCTGCGTGCATGGAAATCATAATTAATTGCAATATTAGGTCACCTGCAATCACTAGAACTCCAATTTTAGTCGCACAAGTTGCTTATTAGTTTTTTCCATTTAAGTATCTTGTAAACACTTAGGTGATTACATAGTTTTGGCTTCTAATATGAAATATAAAACTATACAGTATACAGCGCTATTATTTAATTCACCTGTCTGGCGATTGATAACAAACTACCTCAATACAATTTTATCTTTTAGAGTGAGCGTGCATCCTTTCGCCTAATTTTAGGAATATTTAATTGTTCCTCTACCTAGCCAATTAACTGTAGCTATTGCAGCACCTTAATTGTATACAGTTATTGCATACTTTCTGGATTAAAACAACCATGAAGACACAATCCTTCCATTGATTCTAAATTCTAATGTAAGCATTCACTAAGTTATAAAATAAGTTATTAAATTGACATAGTAGTTATTACACTGATCTTAAGAATTACGGGACAATTAAACCAAGCTTGATTCTGTTTGTTGTATAATAATTGCGGCTTTTGTTTGTGGTAACTCAACCACAACCAGCCCACAATTTAATTACTGCTCGAGGGAAGTATTTTTATTGTGGTCATAATTTTCGATTTTATGGCATGATCGCACAATTGAGCTTTTTTTTAAAGTTTTGTCTCATGTATCAAGTATCTTGTTAGCTTTGCAAAAAGCGGCTGGGTTTTTACAACTTTTTTTCTGTTGACTGTAGCAAGAGATCTGGTAATTCAGAGATAATGCCATATAAACTATGTATGATTATTACTACTAATAATGCGAAAAGATTATGCAAAACTTACCAGCACGATTGGACTTGAAGAACAAGAACTACCCTCCGTTCATCATTCAAGACCTGCAAAAATCCAGAAAACGGTATTTAGCATTACGTTTTAAATTCTGGTCTGTCATCAGAGGTACATTACAGATTACAGCCCATGAGCTCTTAATTACATTCATTCCCTTCTTATCTTGAGCCGACCGCTAAATTCCTCGGCAAAGAATCTTTGAAGGAGTGACATACTTCTGATCTGAGTCTAAGTCCTTTTAGCACTTTGGTCATTAATTAAGAAAAGTATGGTGGGTTGCGCTGATCAGCAAATTGTAATCAGATCTGACGAGCTTGTCTGACAGCTTCGTTAGTAGTGGGAGCATCGTTTACTTGTAAATTATGAAGTGGAAATATATCATAGTTAACGGTGGTGCCTTGAAACTTAAGAAAGGCTTTGGGGCAGACTCCAACACGTAGAGGTTGCGGCTAAAGCATAATTTACTGCCTCTTAAGGGTATTTGCACACTGAAATTCGATTCGAAAATTCACATATGAAGGCATAAATCGTTAAGTGTTCTAAATTTTTGATGATGAATGGATATTTAGTGATTTACTGTGAGTACAGATTCACTCAGAAAACAATTATAACACAAACTTTGACGTATTTTCAAAATTCCACATCTCCGAATTGTAATGCCGCAAAAAGCTGAACGTTTAAGTAAATTAAAGTATAGCCGAAGTAAGGCCCACAAATTTTCAGACATTATAATATCTGTATCACTTCCCTCAGTTTTTATTGATCATTTCGAATTTGAGAATTTGAAAATGATAATAGGGTTCAGAAAACCTAAAATTAGGACTTCAACGCGGAATATCCGTAATTTGACCTATAGTTGCAAATACCTGCCCAGTTTTGAAATCTTTTTTCGGTGATATATTTTTAACCGCTGTATTTCCCTTCCGATACACGGATTGTGAGATTTTGGAAAAAATACTGTATATGCTCAACGAAAGACTCCGCTACTGGTGTACACAAAAAGTGCAACTGAAATGTAAATTTGCAGCCTGCAGTATTTTTAGTCTGTTAAATAGATACAGTAATTCTAATGCAATGCAAGAAATCATGACTGGAATAATTAATTTATTATTTGCGAACATGGACTAAGATGTAAAACGTGTCAAACACGCGTAAACAATTATTCATTGATCACATAAATACATCTTGTTAATTCTTGTAAGAAATGCTGAAACAATACTTCGATTCAGAAGCTATAGAATTGCAAGCCGCGCTGCAGTGTACAAACAACTTTCACGTACAACCCCAATGCACGCATTATAAAGCAATGATACTTGAGAAAATGTTTTACGATTCACAATTCACAACTTTGTGCTACTACACTGTTGCCCACAGAGGCATTGGCATTTTTCAACGAACAATCGCTCAAAAGTCGTAAAAAGTCAAAACACAAATAAAGTTGAAGTGGACTGTCGATTTTACACTTCCCCTCTCAATGCCAATTTCAACATTCCGGTTACTTCTCCTTTGTTTTGATTCAGCACGACGTCAATTTAACATCGTGGAGTTCACTAAGAAAACCTTACATTGAATTTACATAAATAAAGTAAACACATTGGAATTTATTTGTGGAGTCATTGAGAGTCAGAGCCTGAGAATCTCTAAGCATTGGACGATGGGGAGGTATTTAAATCCCATTAATGATTGAGCAAATTAGTGGAATATTGAATAGGCAAATGAGAAGAAAACAATCCCAAGTGACACTCGTGCGAATCAGCGAGTACATGAGTACATAAATAAGCACACTATAAATTATCACCAAAGTGGGAAACATGTGAAATGTGAATGGCAAGTGGCAATGAGTTGACTTTACTTGGGATTTAAAGTAGTGGGCACTTCAAGCCCAAAATTTTCCTAAAGCTTTACGAACAGGTCTGCAACCAAAATTAGAAATAGAAGAATATCTATATTTGGGCCCATCATTAATTCCTCCTTATAAAGGGTGCTTTTGGAGATTGGAATTATTAGTAATTATTTGCTCCAGCCAATAATACCTACTCCTTGTCCATATTTCAACCAGGTATTACTTTCGGCTTAGAATTATATTAGTGTTGCTTGAAATCCATATTGGCATGAGGTAAATACAAGGATATTGCACTAGGTAGGTAATTTAGTTGGTTTGTGTTTTGGGCGGCCACCAATATTCATATAACAAAAATCTGTTAGGTAAGGCGAGGTTATAACCCTCTTTTCCTGTAGATACAGGCAAGGAGTAAAAGCAGATTAAAACTTGACGTAGCTGCACCGAATTTGAAGTTTTCGAAACGTTATATAAACGACCATATGTCTGTAAGAATACTACTTTGCTTTAACTAATAAATAAAGACGCGCCTTTAAACTGTAATTAAAATGATTCACACTAGAGACTGAACTGAAAAATCTCAACGAATTTTACAGAAATTATCATAAACTATTATGTATGGTGTTTGTCATGTGCCACGTGTTGATAACATTGGTCATGTAATTTAAATTCTGCACTTTCCTACACTTTCATAGCATCCGGGTGAAGAACATGAAATTGTATTTTTGACAATTCCCAGCTTAAACATGACTGTAGTGATATAAATAGAGAGGCGTGATGCACCTGTGAACCTCTCTAATTGAAAAAGAAATGGAAAATGAATTTCTAATTGAGGACAAAACTGAAAGTTTAAAATTAACAAAAAGAAGCACTTGGAGTCACTTCCCGCATGTTATCTTTATATTACAGGTGCTGAAGATGTATATGTTACGGTTCGGATATAATCTTGGTTCTGTTATAACCGAACCGGTTCGTATATAATATTGAATACGATTTTAGCCA
>JAQFYT010001425.1:0-16547 GCA_034694925.1 Ceratophysella denticulata
TCACGTTACTAATTTCAATAAAATCAATTAACAACCTGAAACCGTCGTTTTTTTTTTGACAAAACTTGTCGAAAAGTTAGGTCAAAACTTGTTCTAATTAGGCCAGGAAAATTTTGATTCAAAAATACCTGTATGTATACCTAATAAATAGTTTGAGAAATAATGCCCAAACCCAGATTTAATTTGCACTGTGTTTAAAATGTTTTGGTTTCTTAAACTTGCCAGGTATTTGTTGCCAGTCTTGGAACAATATTGGACTGTCCAGGAGTGGACAAGGGTTTAGATGACTTCCGAAGTACACCAAGTCTTAATTTTGCTCAGTTTGAATACTATTTAACACGAGAAGTATTTTCGACCCTGAGTGAATCAACCAGTAGAAGCGAGTTTGCACCATTGGAGAAGCATATCGATGAGATTTGTTGGACATTAACTAAATCCAAATTGAATTCATCTAAACGTGATCACTCTCTAGACAAGGACAGTGCTTTCAAACTGTTCCGTATCTTCTGTCTTTTGGCAGACTTGATTCGAGACGATGATGGAAATGCCCAGGTAAAACTTTTATGCATCATTTTGATAATTATGTACATAGGTTCGTACTGGGCTGATTTATTGTAAATGCACCATTTAAATGAAGTTTTCGTTTAGAAGAACACTAAGTACCTACCTAGTCCTTATATGTATAGGTACCTACTTCAAAAGTCCTGATATTAAAATTCTGCATACCTAGGTAGATTTTATGGATGCAGTTAGCCACATAATTTTCGCATTAAATACGTTAGACAGATATACATATACATACGGTATTTTTATTTCTCGTATTTTTAGGTGTTAATTTCACCAGAGGAAGCCGATTTAGTGTTCAATAAATTCCTGTCAGCATTAAACAAAGATTTGGAGCTCAACGAGGACTTTGAGGTAATAAGCATTACCTACAAATACTTGCTATAGATTATCTGACCCTGCCTTGTGTTGGACAGTGATGAGGCCGAATTGACCCATTAAGTTAAAATGATTCAAGGCGTACTGACATAAAGAACTACAATAATTGACTGACTAAAGTATAAATTGTTTATTGACAATGTAAATAATCGAGTTAACAAGCTTCAACTCGAGTCAAGGCCATGGAAATTAACGCATGAGTGTGACACATGCACACATGCATGGAAAAATGTGATTTTATTAGCATTCGAGTATCTCCTGTACCTGACAACAACAGCGACGATTTGCATATATTATAGGTATATGTACGAAATGCCAGTAATGCTACATTACATTGCATTATTGATATAGAGATGGTTATGTGCTATTGCTATTATATAATGCCAAAATTGGATTGTTCATGCACCATGTAACCTGTTCTCGTTATGTAACAAGGATACAGATTTGAATGATTCTATAAATACATTTTGTACGTTTCAGTGTCTTTTTTCTAACGCCATCTTTGATTTCCAAACCCTTCTCTCTGTCGTGGAACTGAAGTTCATGAAACATTTCCAAAAGGAGGAGGCCATTGAAGTCATAAACGAGATCTACGATGAGTTTGTTGATGATATCATTAAAAAAGTAAGGAAACACACTTCCGCGCCAATTATCATGTTTGCCAAGTCCTAAAACGGGAATAAACTATATAATGTAAACCATTACGGAAATATAAACTATTTACAACTATTTCCACATTTATCCGCTTGGTAAACAATCTTCGTGAAACAGAGATTATCATTCGTATCGTTAAACTAATTTTCAGGGTTCCATATTGAAGCGTGGTGAATATTTACCGAAATTTGTCGAGAAGTTGTTTATACTCCGCTCCTCTGGTCTCACCTACTACACGAATCCCAAGCGACCCAAAGTCATTTCATTTGATGCTCGAACTCGGGTGGAAGAAGCACCTGAGAATCCCAATTCGAAGCTATTTATGTTCTCACTTATCACCTCTGACCGTGTTCTCCACCTAGCCACCCTAGACAAAAGGTATAGCAGCCTTTCTGTAACTAATATTTCTTGGTACTACTGATTTAGTTCGGGGATCGCATATCGCACATTA
Organism: Ceratophysella denticulata; assembly: GCA_034694925.1. Classification (NCBI taxonomy): domain Eukaryota; kingdom Metazoa; phylum Arthropoda; class Collembola; order Poduromorpha; family Hypogastruridae; genus Ceratophysella; species Ceratophysella denticulata. The sequence goes on from JAQFYT010001425.1 coordinate 2,048, forward strand.
GTCTAGTGATTGTGTTACTGGGCTTGGGTTAGGTTTGAAACCAGTATGCGACCACAAGCTTTAGCATATCAGTACCGTGTCTTCTATCAAATAGAATTTCCATGAATTATCATAATAATATCTCCAAGCTGGTACAGGAGATATTATTATTACATTCGCTTATTATTGTTATTTCCTTGACCTAGGTACCGGACCCAGTGGATGTCTTCACTCCGCCTCGCCATTTCTCGACTACATTGTCGGGAGTCGTACGGTCGGTTCTTGAGAAATAAGAGACGTCTGGAATGGCATCGTCTTCGAATTCGAAGGACTGTGGAAGTGGAACGATCGAAGGAAATGCTAATGGCAGAAAAAATGGTAGAGTTACCTGAATACCCTGAGCTGGGATCTGCTACGGTGGTGATTGGTGATCTTGGTGCTGGGGCTACTGGGACCCTTAAATCGCCTATCAATTAACTCCCCCAGCTCCCTCTTTCCTTGTTGCCTTTTCGTTGAAGTAGTGGTAAATTGTTTAGTCAACTTATGTATACTAACATTATCTTGCAATTAATCATGTCAATTTAGACCTCTGGTTCAAATCACCAGATGTCGTTGTCGTTATTCATGCGTTGTGTCAGCCAACAAAGAGCTTTGCTTTTTTTTTAATTACCCGACTTGTAGCTGGAGCTTTACTTGTATTTAGATTGTTAACCTAACTTAAGATCGTAATTGTATCTTAACCTAGCTAATAAGTGAATTTTGGGCAGTATTCGCTTTGGAACATGTTCGGATTAGAGAAAAAAAGAATATTAGCTTTACAAATACTCATAGCAGCAGACCCAACAACGATGAATTTAAAAGGCTCCAGCTATTATATTTTTCGGAGTGCACTGCAACTACCGCATTTGCAAAAACAGTCCTAATATCTGACTTTTTAACCATGACAAGTTGCGCACACATTCTGCATACATAGTTCAGCGTGCATTTGGTTCAGAAAACGATATACAACCGTATTTCGAGACTAATTAACTAGAGCCATTTAAATCCATATTTGTTAGCCTGGTACTAGCAGAAGAGTGACAACACCGAATTCCATAAACTTTCTTCAAACCACCAATTACAATACGTTGCAGGCTCGTCAAGCAGCAGAAGATCAGGCGAAGGAACTAGCGGAGCAAAAGGCGGCGGAAGAAGAGCAACGGCGTCATTTGGACGAAGTTCGTCGTCAGTTAGAAAAACTCCTGGCTGAGGAAATTCAGGCTAAGAAGGATGAGGAAATGGTACGAAGTCTTCAAGCCCGTATCCTGAGTGAAGAGTGGGAGAAGCGCGAGGAGCTGGAGAAGTTGCAGGAGGAACAGCGCTTATTGCTGGACATGGAGCGGAATAAGACGAAAACGTTTCAGAGACGTCAGACGGAAATGGAGCGACAGTTGGAAGGCAAGGGCTTGAAGCTCGAAGAAGCTTCTTCTTCTAATCCGGTTACCTTTCCTGCAACTCCACCGTCCTCCCTTGCCAATTCCCTTGCTCCCCGAACGCTTCTTACTGAGCCTTCTGACTCCTAGACCTGACACTACTGGAGAAGGAGGAAAGGAACGAACTAATCAACACTAAAACCACTAATCGGAGTACCTGTGCCTATACTATGTCTCTGTGTACTCAACTGATTACTTGTCAGCATCCCCAGTAGTTATTAACCTTCTTATATTGAAATTGTGACCCCGTGATTCTTTCTCTGGCTCAGAATTGTCTGTTCTGTATATCTTTGTTTTTTTGTCCTTTTTTGTCTCTCTCGCTTTGTGTACAGAAGCTGGAATTAAGCTAAGAGAACTTGAAAAGTCCCGTGTTGACATGGATCTTGAGCTGAGGGCAGCGAGGCAGAAGAATGCGGAGCGAAATCGAGAAATCCTGGAAACTCGACTTAAACTCTTCAGTGCACCCATTGTGGAGGATGAGAAGATTCGCCGGACTCGGCGCAGTGTAAGCATGCGGGAGGGTAAACATCACCAACCCACACTTCGACCACATCTCCAACTACATCTTCCGCAAATTGAATTGGATGACAGTTCTTAATACATACCTTAATTCATACCAGAGAAATGCATAAACAGTTCGTTACTTTATGCCAATAATGTCTTCCATGTTGTGCATCGGTCGTTTAGGAAGGGCACATCATTACGCTTCTAGCTTCGCTTCAGCGCCATCTGCTTATGTACCACGCTAGATTAAATCGGTTTGATAGTAGCAGAACTATTAGGTACAGATTACCAGTGATTGCGAATGGAGCTATACTAGATATTTTGTAACAAGCTAGTAACAGTGCAAAATCACAACTCGTCATCAGTGACTGAAACTAACACGCAGCTGCAATTAGTACATACCATACTAGAAATTGTAATAATTCTGCTAACATGCTTCCGATTATCCTAGCAGCAGCTAACGAGTGTTCATCTCGCAGTCTACTCATAAATCATTAGAAAATATAACTAAGTTCCAGGGCTGGAAGTCGAGAAATAAAGAATTCCGATTACGGATTAAAATCGTTTTTCATTACGTTCGAAATCCAATTCTGATCCGCTTTCCTATTAAATAACGATTGCGCTCGCTATTACTCAGCATCAAGCATCATGGGAATAGAACGATTAATTCCGATTCGAATTCCAATTTGGATTTCCAGTCCTATCAAGTTCCAAGTTTCCAGTTGTATTAATTACCAGAGCTCGGATTTTTATGTTTGGTGACTTACCGTTTGGGTCGTTATCCCTATTTCTTCATGCTGAAGGCTTATGATGACAGTGTGATTATTTTTATTAAGAGTTAAGCGTTACATTGAGTCACGGTCCTAACCAATTAAATATCCTATAGCATATATCCTATAACTATTGTAATACCATTTTTTGTCGATTCCTCGATTTCATTAAGTTTTAAATCACAAATATTAATATAGACAGTAGATGTTTCTGAATTACAGATACGGCAAATAATAAACGCGGCGGTCGTAAAGTAAAATGCAAATACCTACCACAACAGAAAACCGGTGTACAATACATACTAATGTCAGTGACTCCCGTCATGAAGTGAATTTAGTTGCCAGGTATGTATTTGTACGCAATCAGGATACAGATATGTTAGAACTGAATTGCCCAAATATGGATACGTGAATCTGAACTGTTGTGTGGTGGTCCAATCTGGGTCAATGATGCAATTAATTTGTGCCTATAAGAGAATTCTGTTTTCAATTTCTTTCTCTGCATTATAATTCGTCAGCTCATTTGAGCGTATTATGCAACCTAATTAGCCTTTACTGTTCACCGCAAGGCGTTATGCGATGACAGCTACCGATCTTGAACATTTTGGTTACATCCTACATCTGACTCAACCCATTTCTAATCATCACTTTTTTGCTTTCCGCTTCAATGCTTTCCGTATTGAGGAGCTTTTCACAGAGCCAGAATATTCTGTAGACAGGTAAATGTAATAGTCAATCTGTGCTATGGAATAAATATTTAGAAGTCTATCTATTCCTCTCTATTGTCGTGTAGTTGAATACTATAGATAAACTTAAAGGTTAGCCACGCATATTGAATGAAATGATGATTATATGGAGATTATTACGAGAACACTTTAGTTGAATAATAAAGATATATGTTGAACATTGATGGTGTACTTATCATATATCGTATGTAATTTGTGTTAGTTACTTCAGTTTGAATTTGAGCCAAAGTCGACTCGGACGCGTATCTATGGTTTAAATGGTGTGATATTTCATACCAGGGAGAATGAAATGTGAATCCGAATATTGACGCTTTATTGAACTTTTGCGATTGGGCTAAATGTCTTCGATATCGTAATGTCATAGATTCAAAAAGGTTAATCTCTAAGGGTAATAATGACGTGTTTGCAGGTCGGTTCTGGGTCAAGCCATATGTTGTAATTTATGGTACCTACAGCTTGTGTGTGTCAACTGAGATTGCATACGATTTCGGTACATAGAATTCTTCTAGGTTTCGAATTTTTGTTATTTCGAGTTTGTTTTAGGTCAATAACTTGCGTGGGACATTGGATAATTTGAAATTAAAGAAATCCTCTGCGTACATTTACCTAAATTAATCAATATCTTTGGGAGACTCTAATACCGTTTCCCCTCTCGGTTTGCACATTAAACTCGCACCGAATTAATAGGCTATCCTTATTCTAATCGCCCATGATTTACACCGTTCTAAAATTTCGCCAGCAGCATTCAACCGACAATGTAAGATATAAGGTATTTCCGAAACCTGCACTACCTGTTGTCCGAACTATCATAGTGTCAATAATCAATGCGGCAGATACTGGACATAAATATCGGACTAGATAAAGTGCATGCGGGTTGGTTGGGTTACTAGTTTGAATAACTATAACTTCTTATTAGAAAGTCAAAGCTAATACCACCTATGAATTAGCATTTGCAGCAAGCACTATTGCCTTCTTACCCTAAACTCTACGATGCATTGACACTATTGTCTTACACGTTGTCATTTTCGGGTTCTGTGAATTGTGGGTTGTGGCAATGCGTGGACGTAGACCAGTTCCTAGGGTTCCTTCTTCAATACTTTTCTGGTACTATTAGCGTTCGCCACGTAATCCGTCAGTCAGTCCACCCCTGCTGGTCGACTCGGAATTTCGTTCCAACCGAATCTGAAACCGGAATCTGTTTTAATTTAATTCCAACTTCGTTAGTTCTCCATGAAATATTAATATCGACTCCAAAATGTGTGTTTCTGGTGCATTTGAAATATTTGCACAAATTGCTAGGGTCATCTTCTTTCCATTTTTCTGTGCTATTTACTTGGTTCTCATTGGGTTTGGATTTATCGGGGAACTCGTATATAGATATACCCACAAAACAGAGTCGCTTCCGGAAGAAGTGAAGCCGAAAAAGATTGGACGAAGAAAGAGGGTTCATACCCAACTGGAAGAATTTCGTAATACTCCAATCCGTCAATACGAGCACCAACAACCGCATCAGAACTGCTGTTGTGCTTGTGCATATCGCCATAATACCTTGTACGAAACCGGGTACAATTCACGACGAGGGTATTAATTCATTCCATCCAAATTAATTCCATCAAAAAAAGCCCTAATACCTTCACTGTCCAATTCAAGTTCTTTATATAAATACTTTTCCATACTTATAATCAGCTTAAAATTTTCAGTATCATCATATATTTTATATTCAAATCATTGTTTTACAATCCATCTCATACTTGTAATATCCATTGAATCAGTTAGCTCACTAGCTTTGCTTCAAGCAAAGCGTTAGTTGAAGGTTAAAGGATTAATTTATAATCACAGAATTTGTGTATCAATTTTAACGCTTACGATTATCTTTACTGAGTTCAAACTGTGGGATGAAATGAACTATCTCTGTACAAGTTAATCTGTTAGTATGACGCAAGATTGTACCAACTAGTACTGTATATATCTTATTTCTGTTACGCTGATGTCTGCATTGGCACCGCGTTGTGCATAAGTTTAGTTTAACTTGTTGTTTGTAGTCTCTGCACAGCTAAGGTGGAACAGCTGAGGTTCCAAATTAAATTAAATGTTAAAGATTTAAGTTTTAAAATTTTATAAACTAAGGTTAAGAACTTAGAATGTCTATTCCAACTACTCCGTCGAGCTCCTTCTATTTCAAAAATGAATCCCTGTACTGTGAGGAGATTCAGGTGGAGAAGTTTTGTAATAGTTTACCGAGAAAACACAACGTCTCAATTAATGGTAAAACGTAAGTGTTCAGCCATACTTTAAAAAAAAAAGAAATCGATAGTCGCTTCAAAAATTTATTTAATTTAAATAACATTTTGGTATAATTCTAGAATTACAACCGAAACTCCACCCACGCCAGCTTATATTTACAGCTCAGCGGCATTGAAGAGAAATGTTGAGAAGTATGTTACAGCCATGAAAAGTTGTGAATTAAACGGCGTCTTAGGGTCTGTACAAAACTAAATAAATGTTTTCCTTCTATTAATCAGTTTCTTAATTACACATATTAAGGTACATTCGGATTTGAGATGAACTTTTTAATCTAAGGTCTTTAATGTTTTGTCCATAGATTTGCAGTCAAATCCAATGCTAATTTGCATATTCTGGAATATCTCAAAATGTGCGGTGTAGAAATGCTAATTACTGTATCGGGAAATGAGATTCTGGCTGGGCTCAAAGTTGGATTCAGTCCAAATAGAATAATTTTCAATGGAAATGGAAAACAGAGGTACGGTTACAATGGGTGGCGTGATCATGATCGTGTATCCTTTCCTTATGAATATGAACAATGAGGCAATTTTATGTAGTTTCGGGTTACACATACTGCCAATTTGGACTTAATATTAAATCGTCTGTATCATTGTAGTATACTTATGTCACGTGATTTCTAATTTTCAGCTGGGAAATAAAATTGGCAATTGAAACTGGAGTTATTCTGAATGTTGACTCCCTTTTCGATGCTCAACGGATTGTGGGCATTGTCAAACAATTGCATATGCAAAAGGAAGGTAAGCCTTCAATTAACCAGCCCAATAAGTAAACTTTCAGCGAATGCACATGAAAAGTGCCTGAAACTATGCTTCCGTAAAGCGGTTACCAATGCTTTCACTTTGACGCTACTTTCACGAGCTCCACCATAACCATTTCCAATATTCCTCTAATCGTACAACCATCTGCTTATTCTCATACGTATTTGTACTCGACATTCTTTAGTGCATTATTGCCAGGGAATGCAATGTTGCTGATTTTGTCTGAAACAAGCGCTCAGCGCTAAACAACTTTTCCTGCCAAAGAGCGGAACCGAAACTTACTACATAGTTACAAACTAAGATTTATTTCTAGTTTCTCGTATCCGAATTTGGGTTGCGTTGTAAATCCATACTGAAACAGCAGCTTTTAACCTCGGAATATGAAATTATGTGTAAAATTTGTGTTGATCAAAATTTTCTTAACTCGTTACCAGTGCCAGTATTGCTTCGTATTCGACCCTCTCTGAACGAATGCGACGTGTCGGTTCATCCCTACGTCAACACATCGGATGACTCCAAGTTTGGATTTGGCGTTAGAGAAATAGACCAAATTCTCACGACTCTGTTTGAAGCAAAGACGTTGAGAATCGTGGGCGTTCATTGTCATCTTGGAAGTTGCATCACAGAACCGACTGTCCACACTTTCATGGGAAACTTCTTAACGGAAGTGAGCACACTCTTGGAACAGAAAGGCATTTCCACGCTTGAGTTCCTCAATATCGGCGGTGGAATCGGAGTAGACTACCGCTCAACGCCACCCGGATTCCAAGAGTTCTTGGCAGCGTCACCATCGTCCAACGATCAGATTATAAATCAATTTGCAAAGTCTGGGAATCCTGTGCCTCGGGTAGCGGAATTCATTGAAAAATTAGTTCAAGTTATACCGAAGCAGTATAAGGTTATTGTCGAACCAGGCCGCTCATTGGTGAGTTTATCATTTCGTATTAAACTGGGTAGTACTGATGAGTGTACCGACTGACACATAATTAATCCCACAATTAATTGATACCTTTAAGAGATATACCTGTTTTTTTGTCAATTTGACTGGCTTCAGCGCAGCGATGCATACAATTCAATACACTATTTTGCAGTCATAAATCGTGTACTCTCGCTTTTACAGGTAGCAGATGCTGGGATACTTGTTTCCACAGTATTAGGAGTTAAGGATTCTCCATCGAAAAAGTTTATGGTAATTGATGCAGCTATGACGGAGCTCATTCGACCATGCCTTTACGGAGCACATCATCAAATATTTCCTACTAAATTACACCCTAGCAAAGAGGTATACATAATTAAAAAATAATTCTTAAACTAAACCCTTATTCCGGGTAATTACTTGTGACGCCATTGTGAATTGTGACGTAATTTAGTGGTCGGAATACGATGTCGTTGGACCTGTCTGTGAATCGTCAGACTTCCTGGGTCAAAAGATTATGCTGCAAGCAGACGCCAAGTATGTTGCGGTAATGGATTGCGGAGCGTATGCAAGTTCCATGTCTTCGAATTACAATATGCGACCCAAGCCAGAGGAGGTAAAAATGAACCCAGAAATGACTGTATTACGGATTCCAGTTTTTCATGACGGGTTGTCGTCTAAGTTCAAACTAACGGAGTCACTTTGACTTCTTTTTACATTTTTTTTTACACTACAGATTCTCGTGCTTGGAAAAGAGTGGAAATGCGTTCGGTCCCGGGAAACATTTGAGGATATATTCCGCACAGTTCCAAGTCTGAAAACGGAGAACGGAGATTCGTCGGTTGTGTAGTACATACCACAGAATTTATAGCTTTGGCTCACCAATCTTTTAGATGAAACTAATGGAATGTTTTATTTCTGAGTGTACTAGAATTATAAATAATAAATTTATAACATTCTATGTAATTATTCATTCTACGACTACGTACATATATAATTACTTATTCCGAGGAACTGACTACAAACATCAACCAAATGCGAAATGGTTCAAAGACATTTAATTTACAAGGTTCAGCACGACAAGTATTGTTTAACATCACTTTCACGCCACGCAATGTGAATCCAGATCTAGCATGATGAATTAGGCCTCTCAATTCTTACGGAAATTTCTATGAAGCTCGGGCTTGATGTCACACACGATGTCCAGTAGGCGCTTGATAACCTAAATTACAGTAAGACATAAACCTCATTAGAACAATGACGTGAAATAGAAAGTGAACGAAATGAAAAACTTTCACTTTAGCTTCAATGTCAGGTCATTAATTAATTACCTGTTCCTTAGTATTAGCCACCAATTTCTTCATGTCCTCAATCTCCTTGACAGTGTTGGCGTCAATTCTTGCAGCCACATCCTCCCGTGATCCCATATGCTGGAAGTAGAAATTAAATGAATAACTGATGCGTGTTCCTATGAATGTACATGGACCGACTACTTCTGCAATTTATTTAAGTATGCAAAATTCGTCAAAACCTATAAGTAAAACTTACCTTAACTTCCTTCTCCTTAAATTTCTTTTCCTGTTCCTGTCTGTACTTCTCAATGTCAGCCTGGGCTTCTTCCTTGGCTTGCTTCAACCTCCTGGCCTTTCCTGTAATTCAAATAAGTAATACATTTCAGGCAACAGCGAAATAACTTAGTACGATGTGTTCGTGTTCGTACAGTTCATATAAGAACTGAACTAGACTTATTATAGTATTCGTACTATTATTGTGATTATTAGAATTTGAATAGAATCAATGAAGCAAGATAAGCAGCGGCAATATACCAGGGTCAGTCTTCAGTCTAATGCCGCGTGTCCAGTCAAGGTGACAAACTTTCATACCATGACCTAATTCCAATTCCGCTATGCCACCACTTTATCGAAAAAAAACATGCGAATGCAGCATAGCAGCAGAAATCTTTATATTAAAGATGCCGTGATGAATTCATTTGTAATGAACTTTTTAAGATAAAATGACCCGGATAAGTAAGTGGGCTGGGCAACAATGATAGACTTCCAGACAAGCCAAAAACCCGGATTATTCTACAGTATACATACAGTCAACAATGTCAGGCTCATGTCTCAGGTCAATTGTAAGGTCATCTAGTTCTCGTCAGCGTGAAAAAGTTACGAACGTAGACGTGACCGGTCGACGACACTGACACTTGTCAATTTTACGAGAAATTGCTATACTTAGTGTAAATATTCATCACTCTTCCAATTACAATGATTTAAATGTAACTTGACATTTCTGCCTATGTAAAATATTGAATATATAGAATTAAATATGGTTCATCAAGAAATGTTACTTATGACTTACGTTTCCTGGCCTCGGATACTTTTTCTGCTGCTTTTTTCTCGGCAGCCAGAAGCTGCTGAATTCCTTGCGTCTGTGATGCCATGATGAAGACTTGACGAAGTGTTCAGAACAAGGTGAGTAACTTACAAGTGACTTTTGAGCAGTTATATTCCAAACCTGGACCAAAGTTGAAGGTGTGACCAGGAATAACTACTATTTGAATATTGAATATGGATGGATAGAGACTGGGAATGGAATGATGACGAGCAGACAGCAGCAGCAGAGGAACGAGAAAAAGAGATCACGCCCAACTTCCACAAACAATAATCTCTTCTCCAGCAGCAAAACAGACACCATACATACCAAGAATACACACAAGAGAGAGCAGAACGCTTATGCCTTTTGCCCTTACGAACGTTTATATGGCGCAGCAGCTGTAGTGTAGCAAGTCCGTCGTCGTCCCCTGCCCTCCCAATAACATTCAACTTTGAGGCACTAACTTTCGCTCTCGAGCCAACAAGTTCATGGAGTGAGTGCCATCTGCAATGGAATGCCTCTCCGAAGATTCTTCCGGTTCCACTTCGTATCAATAGAGTGCCTGGTTCCAGCTTACAATTTCTTGTTCGTCTGAATCTGAATATGGGAAAAGACGCTAGGTGAGGCCAATCTAATAACGCCTAGTGTAAAATCTAAGGTCAATAGTGTTAAAAATCAAATCAAAACCTCGTTGTGAGAGAAGCATGGTCAAATTTAGATTAGGAGTAACTTGATTCTATAATAATTGGTCGTATACTTGGGGATTGATTGTACAACTTTGAGTTGTTTATGTAAAAGCACGCTGAAACTGACTGTGATGACTGTTATGTTGTCGCATGTTTGTTGTGCTGCCTGCAGCCTGGCCAAAGCACATTACCGCGTTATTTGTGACTACTATAACCTGCCAACAGGTTCGCATCCGTGGTGCTTCCCGTCGTCGTGTACTTCTACGGGGCCGCAGCTCCGAGAAATCCCGCTCAATTTTAGGGTGACTACTACTGGAGTTGTTGTAAGGACATCGACCCTTCGCTTAATCTGCTCATATGTATTTGTTACAGGTTACACTACACTCGCTTTACCAAACCTAAACCCGTGAACTGAAAGTTGAAAGACCTTTCGTAATATAAGTCCGGTGTAAGGTCAATCAAAGGTGGAAGATTCTCGGTCTTGTGTGGTTTGACGCCCATTTTTATGGCCTTCAAAGTATTCCGTCATCAGTGTTCCGTCCGTTTCAAGAACCTAAGCAGGCACCCTATAAACTCTCCGTACTTAGACGACTACCACGGGTGACCGGAGACAAACTGCTATTCAAGGAAATTAATTGAGAGCTGTAAATCAATTTTGAGCTATCCTAAAACTTATTAAATTCTTACAAATAGTGATTATCAATTGAAAATTGGAATCATACCTATTATGTGACGATATAAAAGATATACGTGTTCTATATATGATGATGAGTTTACGATTTCCATCTGGTGTCCATTGATTCCAGGCACACAAAAGTGAAAATCTACAAGCAAAAATTCTAATTTGCAAAAATAAGTCAGTGAATATGTTTGTGAAGCATCTAAGGAAGGATTTCTACGACTTGCTCATCCACGGGGTGAGTGCTTGGCTGATTTAAATATCATGAGATTATGAGATCAGCGGAACTGCTAATTTCCTGCTAATTAGTCTCACCCACCTCACCGAAAATATCGAATTTTGACCTGTTGGTTGACCCTGACAAATCAACAAGTAAACGAGACAAGTACTTAAGTTATAAAAGCTCAATGAGCGCAGCAGAGATTCAAAAGTTACCTATACCTACCCTCGAGAATTTAAAGTAAAAACGAAATTTCAGGTTTTTTAATAACTCACAATCAGATAATTCTTAAAACTTGGCATTTGAGAATACCGAATAAACCCATGTTTCCCATCAGGATGCACAGCATTTGTCTGAATAACTTCGTTCCAAAGTGTAACGGTCAAACTGCATGTTGTACCTCGGCGCCGGCGCGTTGATATCGAGATGAAATCCTTTACCCGAGATTGAGATTAACCTTCAACTATTCCAATAACAAATGTGAATAACATTTGTATTCATTTTTTCTTAGCGTGTATTGATCTTGACGAGCCACGATGTCGACTCTGTGGCCTGTTGCAAAATATTCCAGCAATTATTCCTGATAGATCAGATATCCCACACGATCGTCTCTGTGGAGGGAGTAACAGAACTCCGACAGCAATTTTTGGAATATCGCGGAACTGTACGAATATTATTTTCCTTGAATAAAATACAGCTTGTGTCAAATGCTTATCTTCTGATTCTGACTGGATTTTGAATTTGTTCTTATATTATCTGTAGTTTAAAACTGTACTACTGATCAACTGTGGCGGAACAGTTGATGTTATGGATCTCTTTGATAATCCCACGGATACTATGATTTTCATCCTGGACAGTCATCGACCGACTCACATTCTAAATGTCTATGACGAGAGTAACCAAGTAAGATCACTCACTTAATCCTGACTGAGACACTAAAACGAATGATTACTGAAATAAAATATGTCTTTATCTTAATTCACCTATACTCGTGGAATAGGTTATCCTGGTATCGCCGCCGCTTGAAGACGAAGGCTTACCTGCGTTTGATGAAATCTTTCGTGCCGAGGTTTGCTGAGAATATTTTGAATAATGTACTACCGCTTCAGTTATGTACGATGCGTCAATGGTACTTCTCATTTTCTTCAATTAAGTATAGTTATGTTCATGTATGTATACTAACTTTTGAAACTGAAACAGAGCGAGAGTGACGACTCAGAAGATGACGACGAGGAAGAAAGTTCTCCAGAAAATGATGATGATGAAGGCGGTCAGTCAAGCACTGGCAAACGTAGTCGTGCAGACCGTCATTTCCGGCGAATTGAGAGGACTCGAGAGCGTAAAGTCTGGGAAGATAATCGCCGTAAATTACTTTTCGACTATACACAATACAGTTGCTACGGTGTTCCCGTAAGTGCGACTTGGTATATTTTAATTCCTATAATCGTACGAACTGCTAATTGTTCCTGGTATAATGATGCAGTGATGTTATGTAAGGTTTCAAAATTCAATTATTGACTTCATTGTCCACAGGCTTGCTTGATTGCTCTTGAAGTGGCTTGGACCATGTCACGAAGTGACAGTGATCTTGTATGGTATGCAATTGTTGGACTTACGGAATTCTTTGTTCTAAGAAGAATTGAGCGAGCGAATTATACCCTTCTCGTCACTGAAATTCAAAGTCATGTTCAGAGGTTAATGCATACCACTTCTTCGCCGCAAAACTCTCTCTGCATAACTTTTGAGAACGAGTGAGTTGATTCCTAATTCTAATATTTGCACATAATTTCATGAGTACAGTAGCCTGGATGATCATTAGTTTATAAATTACTTTCAGTCTATATTTGTTCTTATACCGTCGTTGGACTCTGTGGGAGACTTTTAAGTACACTCCAACATTCTCGACAAAACTGAGCTTGTGGTCACAGAGAGGAGAACAGACTCTGAAATCATATATGTGTGAAGTCGGGTAAGGCCAATTACTTGAAATAACAACTAGAGCTAGAAACTACTAATTATGAGCTATGGGCTCATTAGTATCGTAGTTAGAAATATAATTATGACAATATATGTTTAATAAGATTGCCGTTGAAAGAAGTCCGTCAGGTTTTTACCGAAATGGCTTACGATCTTATACTGAGTATAAAAGAAAGAATGGAAAGGCGAGCTGAGAAATTCAATGTGTCGGACGATTTGTTCTTTGGGACTTTCTTTGTCCGATTTGGATATACGTACAAGTTCGCGGCTCTAGATATGTACTTAGCAACTCTGGCTTTACTTGACCAGCCTCATCTGAAGAAGTCTCAAAATAACAGATTTCTGAACGCCCTCAACGCTCTCGACAAGTATGTTTATTTTTTACACATTTGAATTGTTAAACGGGTTTGTTTGGTAGCCTTTGATTTGTTTCCTTGTACACTCGTATATCTATATTATTTTCTAAGGTATTTAGCTAACCCAATTAATATTAATAGGGATCGGCCGGAAATTACTCAAGGAATTGATCTAGCAAGACTCATGATTACCACAATTTACAAACAAGTTCAAGCCTTTATGGAGATGAAAATGTTCATGGTGACAAATCCACTGATTTACGTTGTCGCACAAGAGGTATGCCATACCCATGTTTCTTGCATGAATATATTCGCAACGCTTACGATGGTTACCTTTATAAGAAATTGTTGTTATTACAGGGCGGTCTCAACACTGACTGGTTTGGCAGGCCTGGTTGTCTTGTAATTCTAGCACAATTTTCTCTCCGAACCTTCGTAGAATCGAGCTCCCGTAAATCTGTTCGTCAATTGCCACTTGTACTGATGGCACCTCAAAACAGAGAAACCTACTTGGCAGTTGGAGTCCCTCCCGTAACTGCAACAATTACACAAAAGTTAGTGCTCATTCTAATTCCGTAATTCCTCTTCAATAAGCCTTTTTCAAAGCCATCAATGCTCAATTTTACGGGATTTATGGATTGTTTTCAGTTTGTTCGGGAAGGCTTTCGAACAAGTGTCAGTAAGGATGCCCGACAGTGTAATCATGGACTGTTTTGAAACATCGATATGTCAAGTCAAAGCGACCCATAAGGATAAG
>JAQFYT010001426.1:0-16544 GCA_034694925.1 Ceratophysella denticulata
CCTAGATAACGATAAAGTTCCCATCCAAAACCTTGATTGAGCTGCGGCTATGTCAGTAACCTGGATTTATTTTATTTTATTTCAATGCCAAACGACGTTGAATTTGACGACGAAGAAAATAATGCTATTAGAGTGTTAATCTGACAATAATTTAGAACTACTCATAAAAGCTATATTCGTTCAGATGTCAATGTCGATCGGGATGGCTGGGAATTCACTGTACTCAGCGCAGCGGGGATTGTGCTTCGGGACCCGCCTGGGAGCTCTGCGGACATGGCATTTGCGTCAATCAACATACCGGTTCCCGACCATACACATGCATATGCGAGCAGGTATTTAATTACATTAAAACTAAAGCTTTGCTTTTCCCAGCCGAACACTTGGTTTGGCGTTAATGATGCCTGAATTCAATTCAAGTTCCTAAATCACGCACATAATTTTAATCCAGCGAATTTCGTGTGTATTTGGAATAAATCATACATTTTCGTCTTGACTCGTTATTTCTATCAGGGTTGGAAAACCGACGGACAGAGTCCAGCGTGTAACACAGATATTGATGAATGTAGCGGACCACACACGTCGTGCTCCAAAAACCCGCCTGTGACCTGTATCAATGTTCCAGGCTCTTTCCATTGTGGGCCATGTCCTTACGGTAATGCCCTGCCTAGGTGTAATTGAATCGTGAAGAACGACAGGTGTGGGTAATATCCTTTGGTGCTAATGATACTATTTCAGGCTACACTGGGAACGGATTCCATTGCACGGACATCAATGAGTGTCTTCAGAATAATGGGGGTTGTAGTACTAATCCCATGGTTCAGTGCCTCAACACCATGGTGAGTTTTCACATCCACAAGGATATTATGCCCTGTATACGAGATGTGTTATTTGTTTTTCTATTTTGGGAAAGTAATCTAGTCGGCAACATTTGCGTCATTGTATGTGGTCGTGGTCGGGATTACATATGTAGCTCATAATGATGATACTACATGAGTACATTCAAATATATGGTTTTTACAAATGTCCAAGAAATTATCTAGGGTGTTGGAAAGTAACAATAGCCATGTCAACAGCACATTGCATTTGAGTGAAAGTTGCGGTTTGCTTTCACACGTTTAGCCCAATCTAAAGACAGAAGTGTAACGTGTAACACCGTAAAACTATGCTTTCACTCGTGCGTTGTGAGCTATGGATTTTTGACTATATCAGCTTGGATCATGCTTACATATGTTTGACTAAGCAAGTTTTACATTAGAAATTACGATTTTGCACAATAAAAACATTAAATATGCTTTTCAGGAGTGCACTTTTTCATACCAGCTGAGGTAAAAGTATCGAAAATACTTTTCTTTACTTCTTTACGCAAATCGGTCTTCTATTATGTAGCTGCCTAAATTCGGTTAAAACGAACTCAGACATTGACCAAATTCAGCGGTTGTGCAGTTATCGGAAATTATAAATGTCAGACAAAGACAGCTCATAACATGATGCTAATCTGATTAACTGTGAATTACAAGAATGAAGTTATAAATCACCTATTAATGTCTGAGCTTCTTTACAAATTCCAACTCATACAGGGTTCCAGAACTTGCGGAGAATGTCCACCTGGATATGTTGGAAACGGAATGTCATGTCAATATCTTGGAATGTGTCAAATTAACAATGGCGGTTGTCATCCATTGGCTCGTTGCGTAGAGAATCCAGGTATTTAGTATTGCTATATGTAGTAGCTAAAAATAGTTTAAAAGCATTTCTGTATAATTATTTTATCCATAATTATTGCGCTACGTTAACTTCAAATTATCCACTTTTTAGCGATTGGTCAAAGTTTCGTGCAATGCCTGTGTCCCGGGGGTTATACGGGTAGCGGAATGGGAATGAATGGATGCTTCCCGTATGGTTCCGGTGGGGACTTGATTCCAGGACCTAGCATCAATCCATGTGCCACAAACCCTTGCCTTCATGGATCATGCATTCCTAACGGAAATATGTTCATTTGTACTTGTCAACCTGGTTTCATTGGTAAATCCAGATGCGATAAATCAAAATCATACAACCTGAAGCTTAGACTTACGTCTAGACATGAGTTAATGTTATGGAAATCCTACATATAGGCCAGACATGCAGCATCCGAGTGAATCCATGTCAGAGTGGACCTTGTCAAAACGGTGGCACCTGTCAGTCCACGGCAGACGGATTCACTTGTCGCTGTCCAAACGATTTCACTGGTCTACGCTGTGAGACACAGGAAGAGAGTGAGTTATCTGTGATTTATTACCGTAAAGTGTCTGTTAATGCAAATCTGCTTAATGCATATAGGAAATTGTTTCAGGCTGCGGAGGGTCATTAAGCGGATTGGAAGGAACACTTCGGTTTCCACACGATAGCTCACAGACATATGGGCATAACACGAATTGTATGTGGTGGCTGAGAACGGATGCAGGGAAAGTTCTGAATATCACTTTCACTCGGTTTCATTTGGAAGGGGGCGGGGGCTGTGGATTTGATTGGCTTCAGGTCAGGTTCAATTTTAAATTTTATTTTATGCTGGATTGTATGCAAGTAACAGGAACACCCATGAAATACAAATACCGCGAGCCGTTAAAAAATTGACAACTTGTCAATACAGATTCACGACGGTGCAGATTCTCGAGCACCGCTGATTGGAAAATACTGTGGAGAAGCGCTTCCAAATGGTGGAACAATTCAGTCAACGCATGAAGCTCTGTTCTTATGGTTTCGATCTGATCATTCCATGGTTGGTCTGGGCTTTGAATTTAATTGGAACGCTACTGAACCTGGTAAAAGAATGCAAATTCCATCACTTAGTCGACGATAGAAATCAATTCTGAATTGCGATTTTGATCATCACATTTAGTTTGCGGCGGAGCCATAACTGGCATGACACATGGATCCATAAATTCACCTGGATATCCTGGAAACTATCCACATAATCGAGATTGTCTCTACACAATTGCAGTCAGTCTTTCAAAACGAATTCAATTGGTTTTTGCCACGCTTCAGATTGAGGACCATCCAAACTGTTCTTATGACTATTTGGAAATACGGGATGGTTTGGAAGAAATTGCTCCAGTACTGGGCATGTATTGTAACACGACGCTTCCGCCCCCAGTCGTGTCATCTGGGCCGTATATCCAGATAAGATTTCATACCGACGGATCCGCGACCGACATGGGATTTCATATGACCTTTGCAGAAGTACCAGGTATGAAAGTAGCTGTTGCTGGTAATTTTAAAGAAAGAAAATTACAGTAATTCATCAAGTTGTAATTAATTCTTCCAGGTGTTCCAGGCTGCGGTGGAGTTTACACAGAATCTCAGGGTATTTTCTCATCTCCGCAACATCCTGAACCATACGCACATGGATTGGATTGTAATAAAAATTTATCAAAATCAAATTGGTTTGCAAAACTATGATAAATAATTCATGAATCTGACTTTCCTCAGGTGAGTACTTGATTCGGCTTCCATCAACGGACGAAAGGATTATCTTAACTTTCTTGCAGTTTGAATTGGAATCAGGCCCGAATTGTCGTTACGACCATGTCGAGGTTCGTATTAGTCATGCATGTTTCAACACTTATCTTAAGTTTACAAACCTTTGTTTTACAATACCAATACAATGTTTTACGTGATTATATGACGGATAACCTATGTTATACTTTACTTATAGATTCGAGACGGTAGCCGTCCTGATAGTCCGTTAGTCGGACGCTTCTGTGAGCGAAATATGCCCCCAGTATTGCGATCAACTTCGAATACGATCCTGGTGAGATTCCGCTCCGACTCATCCGTGTCGTTCGGTGGATTTCAGGCCAAATATGAATCAGGTATGTGGATGATTTATACTAACGCAAATGTGGAGCCATGATTTGGAATTCCTAATATAATATCTTTACTCGGAACGCATAGTTTGCGGCGGTATGTTTGCGACGTCAGAAGGAATTATCAGATCACCGTACTATCCAGGCAGTTATCCCAAGGATCGTTCGTGTATTTATGGTTCGTGACTACGTAATTTAGAACGATTTATAAATAGGTATCATTCTAATTCTGATTTTTATTATGCCAAACAGTGATTTCTCAACCTGTTAACAAGGCCATACGTCTTGATTTCACGGATTTTGATATAGAAGGAAGTGATAACCGATGCTACTTTGACTATGTCGAGGTTTGATGTTTAAACCATCCATGATCTGAATATTTATTAGATGATTGCGAAAACGTGGGAACTAATAGAGTTGGTGTTGCACAGGTACGAGACGGGGACACCGAAAATTCCACATTGCTCGGTCATTTCTGTGGAGGGCCTCAGGCCATGCCCGCTCCTATTATCTCAACGTACAACTACCTTTGGATACGTTTCAAAACCGATGGTTCGGTCCAGAATCGCGGATTTCTTGCCAATTACTCAATATTTGACATTGGTAAACGATAATGATTATGCCAATTGCTCTTATACAAGTTACACCTGAATATATTTTGTGTATTTTCAGGTTGTGGCGGTATTTTCCGTGATCGACACGGTGTAATCAGCTCTCCTGGACATCCTGAGGTGTACCCACACGGGGTTCAGTGTCAATGGATTATTCGAGGTGTTCCTGGGCAGGTAAGATTTACATTATCTTAAAGATGCATATATGTAACTTCGGCTGTAGAATCGCGCTATTGTTTCAATATTGAATTTAGGTAATTCGTCTCAACTGGGTGTCATTCAGCCTGGAGCGTAATACGGTATGCCGCTACGACGCCGTGACAATATATGATAATTCAACTATACTTACTAATACCGGATTGAACGGAACTCTAATTGGACGGTAGTTGATAAATTGACAAAATATATTCACATATAGTTTCTCTGATCCCGGTATCGCTAAAATACCTTGGATTGCATGAACAGATACTGCGGACAGGAACTACCTCCAGTTATAACCTCATCCGACTACACCATGACCATTAATTTCATTTCGGATCATAGCGTGGCTCATGATGGATTCATGGCCAATTATGTAATAGTGAACTCGAGTACAGGTTAGGGTGTTTGTGAAAGTGTCTGTTGAAAATATCAATACTATAGTACTGTTAAATCACTTTTGACTTCTGATTAGTTTGCGGTGGAAATTACTTCACTCATATGGGTGTACTCCGAAGTCCTGGATTCCCGAATCGCTATCCAAATGGAAAGGCTTGTACTTGGACAATTCGTGTACCCCCTGGTCAACAGATCATGCTCAATGTTACAGACTTTGATTTGGAGAATGGAACTTCACATGGATGCGTATATGATGCTCTCGAGATACGGTACTTATTTAAAAAGCTATAAAATTCATTAGTGAAACAACGATTCACCATTTTCTTAATACACAGGAATGGCGGATACTCCACATCACCGCTTATAGGAAAATACTGCGGGGGTATGCGGAATATTCCACCCTTAATTCCATCTTTTAGCAATACGCTTTTCCTGAAGTTTACCACGGATAGTTCCCATGCTGGGAATGGGTTTCAGGTGTTCTGGGACGGTACTACAACAGGTAGAAATATACTACAAGTTTGAATCGCCGAACCATTGCTGAAAATAAAGTCAAAGCAAAGCACTGAGAATATTTTTGGTAATTATAGGTTGCGGTGGCACCTTGAAGGGACCATCCGGATCGATTGTGTCACCCAATTATCCAATGACCTCTGGAACACGGTCACTCTGTGTCTGGGTAATATCAGTGAATCAAGGCAGCGCTATTCAATTCTTCTTTGTAGACTTGGATCTCCAACGAAGCTCAACTTGCTATGGAGAGCATGTCGAGGTATGCCAATTTTCTAAATAATAAACCTACAACGCGCAAAACTCGCTGCTGGGCTGAATTTGGTAGATTTCATGAACTATCAGTTGAACATGGACACGTTTTACATGAAAGGCTCAAGTAAACGATTTTACCCGTAAAATCTGCATATATTTAGGTTCGAGATGGTGGAAAGGCTAACAGCCCTCTGATTGGGAAATACTGTTCTTCGGACTCCGTGCTAGCCTTGAATTCCACATCGAATTTACTCCGAATTAAGTTTGTGAGCGGAACAGGATCGACGGGTCGCGGATTTCATGGAAGCTTCCAAACCAGTAAAGCAGATACGATTATATCTACAAATTACCAGATACATTCCCGTAAAACACCTCCTCGTTTGTTTTAATTAGTCTGTAATCGAGAAATCCGAGGTCATCAAGGAGTCATTGAAACACCAAATTTTCCGGAACCGTATCCGCATCAAAGAAATTGTTCGTACAATTCAATTTAGTATTGCATTGTATTTACATAGCGTATTTCAAATCCTCAACGAAAATATGATGATTTTATAGGTACTTGGCAAATCATTGCACCACTTGGAAACAAGATTAACATGTCATTCTCACATTTCTCACTGGAAGCTGCTTCTCGCAGAGGCAACTGTACGTACGATTATCTCGAGGTACACATCACCGCATCCTACGAACAATTAGAAGTTCAACCATATAACATTTTAAAATGATAACTGTCACACTTTTAAACAGATTACGGAAAGTTCAACCAATGCATTAGCCGAACGAACGTCTCTCGGTCGATTCTGCGGAGATACAATTCCAGCTCTGATTGCGTCAACGAAAGATAATGTATTTGTTCGTTTTGAAACGGATTCATCCCATGCCATGAGTGGGTTCAGAATGGAATGGGTTCTCAATGGTAGGTCTGCGCTAAAACCATGCAATCAGGATCCACATTGAATCCTTAACAGAAAAATGTTTGTACAGGTTGCGGCGGTCGAATTCTGGGTTCATGGGGTGTTCTCAAGAGTCCAAACTACCCGAATCCTTATCCGTTAGCTGTCGAATGTATGAACTAAAATATGAACATAAAATAACCCGATTTCCTCTAAATTCATGTTGATGAAAATGTATAAACTTTTGCCAGGTGAATGGTTAATTACGACAGAAATTGGGTCTCGGGTCAGTCTAACCATTAGTGATCTTGACATTGAGGCGGCGGACAACTGCGTTTTTGATTATCTACGTGTAAGTCGTCTTATCCTAAGAAATATTACGTATTCTTAGGTGTAACGTAAAATGTACAAGTGAATTTTTTGTTGACAGGTGTACGGTGGTCCAAATGATGCGTCCCCACTCCTCACTCAAATTTGTCACAAGCAAGAGGCGAACATAGTGGTGACAGCCCATGGGAACAATATGTTTGTTCGGTTCAAAAGTGACTCCTCGGTGGCCAAAAAAGGATTTTATGGTTGGACGTCCCAATTACCGGGCGGGTGTGGTGGACGTTACACTTCTCCAACTGGTTTCATTTACTCACCGAATTACCCTAACAATTACGATCATGATGATGATTGCGGATATGTATGGGAATTTTATGCCACTACTACTTATATTATATTCTGTAGTTCTGAACTGAAATCTGCACCAAACAATGATACTATTCTATGTATAGAAAACGCGAGAACAGTTTAACGGCTTCCAGCCTCATTTTACATTAGGCTAAAAAAATTGTGATGGTTTCAATGGTCGTCACGCAGGTTATTCGTGAGTTAGGTGACTATTTGGTGTGCCAATTGACCGCTGGTGGCCTCATACATATATGCTACCAATTTGGAACGGGATTTCAGTCAGAAATGCAGCTCTTAGATTAGGTTCAATTCATTGAATTCTAGATTGAGCCAAATACGAGTATCATTTGATTACAGTTAATCCTGGTTGCACCGAACCATGTTGTGGAGCTCAACTTTCTGGAGTTCAACATAGAACGGCATATTAACTGCAGTTATGACCACGTTGCTGTAAGTCACCAGAAAAGATTCATCAATGATTTCAGTTAATTGAAACAAATTGTGAAAATTCAAATTATTTATTACACAAATTATTATTTATTAGGTGTACGACGGAAGGTCACCTTCCGCTCCGTTACTAATGATGGCTTGTGGAAATAATCTCCCTGACCCGGCTTTCGTCAAAACCACTGGAAGTGCAATGTACATTAGGCTCAAGACTGATGGCTCCACTGCTGGAAAGGGATTCAAAGCCAATTACACGACTGTAAGCTTAAAATAAAGCTTCCATAGTAGGTACAGTGTCAAAACTATAAAAAGTTATAATTCGAAAATGTAAAACGGTAGTCCGAAAGAACGAAATGCACTGAAATGGCGAAACATGAGTCTATTGTCTGTTTTTGCGTTTAGGGATGTGGTGCAAGGATAATTGGTAACAATGACATGCTTTCCCGTGAAATAACGTCTCCCGGATGGCCGCATTATATCTACCGAATGAACTGCACGTGGTTTATAAAGGGGGATGAGCCTAGCGACCACATTACACTGACCTTCACACATATGGATATTCAGTCTCAAGGAAGTCAAGACTGTGAGCGAGATTTTGTGGAAGTACTGGACGGCGAGGATCTAGAGGCTCCCTCTCTTGGGAAATTCTGTTTTCTCCGTGTCCCACCGGCTATTACGAGTCAAGGAAATGGACTTGTCGTTCGCGTTCTCACGCAGGATGCCTGGGGCTTCGGATTCAGAGCAACTTATGACTTATCTGCTGGAGGTACGGTTTGTAGATTATAGTGACGGCAATCGTCTGATGTATACGTTGAGTCGAATCAGCCAAGTGATTCATTATATTGAATCAGCAGAATCAGTACCTAGATGCATTTGATGTAATTATGTATATACCATTTTCGAATTGTTGATCAGAATTGCGACTTATGAAACATTTATTCAGCATACGGAAAAGTAAAATTGTCTTTGCCGATTTTAGCGGGTCCGCTTGGGCTTTTCATTGTCTGAGCATACGGGAAATATGCTAATCTCTCCGGAGAAGCACGAAAGAACTTGTGCTTCAGTCCTCTTCTAGAGGCATCGACAAAAAATGTATCCAAGCGGTGTTGGTAAAGACAATTTGTACGGCTCAGTTGTTACACTACCCAGTTAATCCGTCATACGCGCATAACGCTGTAATGTCCAAATTATTGGACTTTGAATCACCGTGCGGTGGGGGTTTAATATGACGTTGCAAACTTCGCAATATCTGTATTTACCTGTGTTGAATCAACGTATTTGGAATAGATGGTATTCAAATATATACCTATATATGGTGATTATTTCTTCCACAGGAATAGTCCATGTTTCTTCTGTCGTTATACTTTAGCTCAGCTAAAGTACATCAGATTTTGTTCAATTTTCTCAATTGCGTATGCTTGAGCTTAATAATTGAATTCAAGTTTATTTTGTCCAGCTTGTGGTGGTACACTGACCTCATCCCAAGGTTCATTTATGTCACCTGGTTACCCATCTCCTGGATATCCTTCAAATGCGGAGTGTATTTGGAATCTGGTTGCGTCCGCGGGTAGGTTTGTCAATACTGTTTAGCGCTAGAAGTTAGAAACGCCTGGTGAGCTTTACAAATAAATTGTAATTTAGGTAATCGTGTCGAACTCTCCTTCCGCGTGCTCAACATTGAGTCGAGTGATTTCTGTAATACGGACTATGTGGAAATTCGGGAGACGGATTCAAGTGGTCCATTATTAGGGCACTATTGTGGCAGTTCTATTCCGTCCAATATTTCAGCCGCTCAGAAATTATGGATTATGTTCCGCACGGATGCGGATGGACAGGCACCCGGGTTCCTTGCTGACTACTCATTGTCTCATGGCAACGAACTGAGCGGCTCATTCGGCACCATTGAATCCCCACTCTACCCCATGCCCAACCATATTGCGGGAAATTTCAATTGGAGAATTGTTGTGAACCAATCACAAGCCATTGAAATCACTTTTGATGATTTTGATTTTGGTTATGACGTTACCATCGATAGCTGTCAAGTGTACATGAAGATCTATGATGGATACGATGAAAATGCACCCGTTCTCCTATTTCGATGTGATCGAACCCGGCCGGAGACCGTGGTGTCTACCGGAAACGTGGTGTATATTACTACAGTGAAAGAGTATGCCAGATCATTGTCTCTATTCCAGCTTCACTGGCAAGAAGTCCCGCTACCAGGTTTCAATGTAACAACCCTGGCGAGCAACATAACAGGTAAGCTACATAATTAAAGCAAAATACAGCAAACAAAATTACCAGGGTTGGAGTTGTTATAAAAATAGTCTATATATTCCTGGATATCTTTTATCCATGTTTATGCACTAAATAACGACATAAAGAATATTCCAACCATGAAAAGTATTTGTATTTTCACTATCAAGCGTGATAGAAATCCTAGTAGAAATCTTTACTGTGAAAGTTAATATGGCAAAACTACAGCTTTTGATTTGACAACGAAATTAGGATCTTAACTAGATACGTCTTAGGTACTGGGTTATGTTAATAATTCAATTAATAACGTCACAAGTTTGGCCTTAATTAATTTAACCCGTAATGAATACGAGCCACTTAAACGCGCTAACAAATATTTGCCGTCCATTTCTGTTACTGATAAAAGAAACCAAGCTTTTGTCTGTCTATCGACTTCAGATGACTTTCACCTGTAGAAAGTTCTATAGCGACAAGTTTTTTATGATACGGACGGGTTGCATAGGAACGATGACGTTTCCGGGACTGTAAATGAAATAAGGGAGCTAAGAAACCAGAAAAGTGCTCTATGAGAAAACCTACCTTTTTTATTAAGTTCCCACAACTTTTTCTCACCAAATTGTTTCATGTTCAGAATGATGAATTTCGTGAAAGTTCTTCTATTTATTTTCACTAAACTCCTCTTGACATGAGTGGGATGGTTCTTGAAAGAAACCAGAGCCACACTACAGAGACTCCAGCCAACTATTATAAAAGTTTTTCCTTTGCCTCCTATGTTACCGCTCGCCGGTGCACTGCGCTGAACTTTTGAAAATGCTTAACTTATTATTTTATTGACCATCGAAATTAGACCATTTCCATTAAATAGAGGCGTATATTTATAATTGATCCAGTGAATTTATTAAACCTTTTGCCTGCAATTTTATGCACAGAATGATTTATATAATTTATCAATGGCATCAGTCGTCTCCCGTAAAGTAAAACCTTGTAAAAAAACATTCTCAATTTTGGCTTTCTAGCATCTGGCACCTGGCCGCTAGCAACAAAATTTCAAATATTGTACAGGGTGGAACGAAATGTTTAAGCCCCCCGACCCCCCTCCCTAGACCATACTTCCGAAAATGGTACAATGACATATGATATACCAAATTAAAGCCAATTTCATTGCGGATCTAATGCTGTGCAACGCAAAATAGAAAGAGCTCAAATTTTCGCTTTACCAGCAGTTTAAAAACACTTTCGAAAATCGTACTATGACATATTATATATCAAGTTAAAGCAAATTTCATTGCCGATCTAATGGTGGATAATATTTTGACTTTTCTTACAAGCGGCCGCTCTGCAGCGCAAGAGAGAGAGAGAGAGCGAACGGCTCAGCGACGACCTATTTCGCTGTTCGTTGTCACAGAAAAAAAATAGAGCAAAATCCAGCACGCTGCGGAGATCGCGACCGTGCGCGGCTCAAGGTTCCATGTCATTTGCACATTCCAGGTGATAAAAGCAGGTTCTGAATGATATGAATATTGACCCTAGTCAAAAAAAAAAGTCAAAATATTATTATTGCACCATTAGATCCGCAATGAAATTTTCTATAATTTGGTATATCATATGTCATTGTAGCATTTTTGGAAGTATGGTCTAGGGGGGGGGGGCTTAAGCATTTCGTGCCACCCTGTGCACAGTTAGCTCGGCAAACAAATAGGGTTAATTTACATATGACACGTTAAATTATGATTTTTGCTAGTGGGTAAAGACAAAAATGGGTTCAAATATAATGTGATACCCTGTACATGAATACTGGATAAGGAAAAATTTTATTCTTCGGTTTAAATATACTAACTTAATGAGTATAAAACCTGTTAAAGCAATATTTGCAAAGACGGGAACAGCAGAGGAAATGGAGAAAGTTGTGTGAAAGTGGAAAGAGAGAAAAAAGTATTAATTATGATCACTTTGGGGTTCAGGATGCGGTGGGAACGTGTCAGTTTCGGAGGACGGAAATGTGACAACTCTCTTGAGCCCCAGCTACAATATCTTTCCGGGCTATCCACCCAACCTACGGTAATAGTCTTCATTAAGCTCTCGTCCTTCTCAACTTTCTAAATCAATTATTTGACTCACCTTTCGGATTCATCTGCAGATGTGAATGGACTGTCAATGCCGTTGGAAGCTCTAAAATTCAACTCCACGTTGCTGATCTTGACCTCGAGCCTCATGCCACGTGTCTCTATGATCGTGTCGATATTTATGATGGTATTTCATCACTAAATACAAAAAATACTATTTTGCGAAGTGACATAGCGCACAAAACATAGATGCAAACATATAAATGAAAAAAATACATTACGTGCAAAACCATGTTTATATTTATGTTTACGAGAAAATGGTTGATTAGCTATTTTCTTTGCAGCTATGTTTTTTGTGTCAAAATACCATCGCAGCACCAAAAAATACGATTTGTTGACACGTTTATTTTCGAACATTCCTAATTTCTTTACAGGTTTAGTAGGCCAAGCAAACTATGTGCTAAATCAGACCCTGTGTCAGAGGTCACAGAAGGACATGGTCCTTGTATCCTCGGGAAGTACAATGAGAATCGTATTTATTACGGATCACTCTGTAGCCCGACCCGGATTTAATTTCTCGCTGAGTGCCAGTAAGTTATGCATATGGGTCCAACTTTCACTGCTTTCATCACTAGTGGGTGTTACGTATGTGAGAGTTTATGAGGCTGGCTGGAAACCATGATACACTGCATTTTGTAACGCGGAGCGTGTTTCATGTGTACCTACGGCAAATATAAGGTACAGGGTGATACAGTTATTTGTTTGCTCGTTATCTTTGTGGTGACAATTCCTTATACTCAACGCGTTATAGCAGCTAGAGTAATTTGTAATTTCTATTAACATTAATTTCGTGAACACATAAATTGTACTGAATGAGATTTATGGTCGACTAACTCTACTCTGATCGGTCAGTTAATTTAAATCTATGGACTAATGATATACAAGGGCTGTCACAAAAGTAGTACTGCTCGGATATTCTCGACTGGGGTATACTGAGACAAACTTGTGATGCCGTTTCATTGAGCACCCTAATTGAAGGTTAAACGAGTTTTTGATTTACCGAAATTCATCTCAATTTTGGGTCACACAATGAGTGTAGGTACCCCGGTCGCAAATCTCAGAGCCACATTGTGTATGCGACATCCAACGTATATTGTATTTTAAACTTCTAGCATTGCTCTTGAGCGATACATACTGCGCTATTTCTGCTTGACAAATATTTAAGCTTTGGTTCACCCTGTATATCGTAAAAATACTCAATTTCCATATAAAACGGATGTTCTGACAAACTTTAGATCACAGAATACACAAAGTTTTATTGCCGGACTTTTAGTTTACATTTCAGTGATGGTCGTTATTACTTTTTTGCACAGTATATTACAGAATATATTCCGTCGAATCACGCCTATATTGTCTGTTGAATATAAAAACGCATGCTCTTGCATAGTAATTTTCAAAAAGGGGAGACCACCACCAATGGTGCAGCAGTTGTGTTCATGATTTCACGTCAATTTTCGAAATAAAATATGATGTATGATGAAACAAATATTTTATGTTTGTAGAATGTGGCGGTTATATTCGTGACACCCGGGGTCGAATCACTACGCCAAATTACCCGCAGAATTATGACCATGCTATTTGTACATGGTAAAAATTATATTACAGTGGACATAAATTTAGATAAATATTTAAATTTGTAATTTACAGAGTGCAGGTAAAA
This sequence comes from Ceratophysella denticulata, assembly GCA_034694925.1. Taxonomy (NCBI): domain Eukaryota; kingdom Metazoa; phylum Arthropoda; class Collembola; order Poduromorpha; family Hypogastruridae; genus Ceratophysella; species Ceratophysella denticulata. Next base: position 13,873 of record JAQFYT010001426.1, read on the forward strand.
TAAAATGTATGTGCATTTATGTATCCAGGATAATTAATGTCCGACCTGGGAGAACAATTGGACTCACATTCCAGAGTTTCGATGTTTACAGCGGAAGTCAGACAGAATGCTCTACTGATCAACTCATGGTTAGTTCTGGGATTGCAAAATATAAGTACTTTTTTAAATGTTAGATACAGCCAAGCCAAGATGAATGAAACTCGCACCATGTCGATACGGTTAATTTCGAAACGAACATCTCGTTCAATTTCTAGAGGACAATATTAAAACTGATGCACAACAGATATATTCAATTAACATTAAACCACGACTATATTTTTAAATGACAGTTTCCATTTTACGTTTGGTTGACCGTGATTTTCGAAGGCGCGTCCCAGAATGTCACGGAAGTTAACCTAAACTGAAAAGTTCTGCCTGGGGCAGAAAAGTTATAACTGTTTGGTCCGCAGGGTTATTAAATTAACATACGCATTGATCTAATGCTGTGCATAAATATGGAACAATTCTTTGAAATATTCTAGCTTCGTAATGGAGGTCACGCGGACTCTCCGTTCCTCGGTCAAGGCCGATACTGCGGTAATCAAATTCCAGTTGTACCAGAAACGAGTGGAAATCAGCTCTATATACAATTCACGTCATGGACAGCCGGTGGTCAAGTAATTATAACCATGAAAATGACACTAGGACGTATTCCAAATAAAAATAAAAGTACAGAAATATGATATTCCTTGTGTTAGGGGTTCGCATTGATTTACACGGAGCTTTCGGCAGGATGCGGTGGGCAGGTTCACTTAACCAATGCAGCACCAGAAGTTGTCTTCTCATCACCTAATTATCCGCAAATTCCACCGCCGTTTACGGGTAAGTTTATCAGAGTAAAAATTGAATATTGAGACGAGTAAAATTTCCTCAACGTAATTTTGGTCGTATTTTGATAGAATGTGAATGGATTTTCATGGCTCCTTCCAATGAAATAATTCAGATCGATTTCTTGCTCACGTTTCAACTACAGGTTTCGTCACAGTAAGTTTATTTTGAATCTAGTCTTAAATATTCATTATGCATACATTGATGGGAATGCTTGAAAGTGCAAAGAATACAAATGCATATTAATACAAAATAACTGTGAGACACGTAAAGCATCTCAGAATCATCAGAAGGAAATCTCTTTCCGCACAAATCAATCGTTCTGCATTTAAATATTCAGGTGTACACAAGAGGGGGTTGAAATCCGTGATGGCGGCACTAGACTATCACCGTTGATAAATAAATTTTGCAATGATATGCCCGGGACCCAGAAAAGCACCGGAAATATCATATATGTCCGCTACTATTCAAATATCAATGAACCAAGGAACGGATTCAAAGCTAAGGCTTCAGTTGGTTTGTAGAAATTAGTTATTTCATAATATGTTACAAAATATCAAGTCAAATGTATTATGCAATTTTCATGTATTTTGGAACTTAGGCAGATGCGGTGGAACGCTTGTGGGCTGGACTGGGAGCATTCAATCGCCAGGATATCCGAATTCATACGAAACGAATCTGGATTGTTTGGTAATTTGTTGTAACCTGTCACTAATTCTTGAATTACCATAAAACAGGTAATGATATGAAAATTTCTGAATATTTAGTGGACAATCAAGGGCCCATTGGCATCTTACTTAACCCTGACATTTGAAGATATTGAGCTCAGTCCAGTATTCGGGAGACGCTCAGCGAATTCATCCAGTACTGCTTCTCTCTGCACAAAGGATTGGGTTCAAATAACAGAAGAAAATATTACAGGTGCCTAATTCGCAAACTGGTCGTTTTATTGCACAACTTGAATTGTGTTTGTTCTGATCGCTCTTAGCGCTAACATATTCCTTGATTAATAATTAATACGCTTTTCATGGATATTTAAGTCTAAATTCTCGCTTCATTGAACCTTCGTCTTCGTCAACATTATTTGGCAATGAGTTGTCATTGCACATGGATCAACGAATTTTTTGATACTTTTACAGGAATTGATTTCCCAAGGAACTGGACACTGTGTGGACGACGGACGGACCTACCCAGTAGTACGTTTGTCAGCAGCGGGAGTGACATCCAGGTCAAATTCCATTCAGATAACATTGCTGAGACTCGTAAAGGGTTCAAATTGGGATTCCAAGCTTCTACTGAACGTAATTGTTACTTTTTCAGCTTACGTTAACTCGGGTTACTAAGGTGGTTAAATAATTTGAAGCATAACCTTTATAGGCTGCGGCGCAACACTAACGGCCCCATCCGGCACGTTCCAGTCCATTGGCTATCCTACTGCATATCCGCATTACAGGTAATTAATGCAAAAACATAACATAGCACGTATATTACAACAAACTTTAAATCTTGTTAATATAAGCTTACACTTAACATATTTTATTAGAACATGTTTCTGGAAAATCACGGCACCAATTGGCAGAAGAATTCGACTCGTATTTCTTGATTTTGATCTCGAGGAAAGAATTGTGACCCCCACAAGGTCGTATTGTGTGGATTACGTTTCGGTTCGTGTTGTATTAGTGTGATCAAAACATTGTTAGCGCAGTGTATGGATTACTTAAATGAAACTTTAAAACGGGGATATTTTAATTCTCCTATCAAAAAGCTGAAACTTCCTATAAAAAATGCAGTCTACACGTTTATTA
>JAQFYT010001427.1:0-16539 GCA_034694925.1 Ceratophysella denticulata
TGTTGGAGGGCGCACTCCATACTCTGCCAGAATATTTCTTCAGTAACCTCTCTAGTCTTCATTAATACACCTTTATGGACCAGACCCGGGAATTTCATGGTGCGGCTCTATGTTACAGTAACTACATACTTTTATTCCTGCACTCTTGCTTGCAAACCATGTTTTTCCATGAGTAGGACTCCACACAGGACACAAGATTCTGTGTAAAAATTTAAATATTTCGTTTCAATTTCCCGTGTAAATTAAAACCAACCTTTTCTTATCTCTTCTCCTAATTAGAAAATTAAAAAACCTATCAAAAAAGTAAAGAAAATCCGGTTTCCCTGTTTGATCCCTTCGCTTAGCTTAGCACTATAGTCCTGACCTGACGTAGATAAGCCGTTCAAATCTCTTTGCTTCCTCACTCCAATATAACGTAGACTCGCAGTCCCAATAGTACTTTCAGCTCTCTGTCAGTACTCGACTAGTAGTAGGGCGTAAATAGCTTGGAAAGCTGCAAATCTTGACAAAAGCACCAATATCTCAGAAAACGTACTTTAAGTGTACCCAAATTGATTACGATCGAGAGCACTCTGAAAAATGACGCTGACGACCTGTACAGGGTCAATTATGGGTCAAACTAGTAAACATCAGTCTAACAAAGTGAAAATTGGCATTCTCGTTGCCTAACCTATGCTGAGGTCATACAAATACTTAAGTACCTTTAAAAATTACCTAGCTGACCTGTTAGGGTCACATAGGGTCAACTATAGGTCAAACTAGTAAACATCGGTCTAACAACGTGAAAATTGGTATACACGTTGCTTAACGATGCTGATGTCATACAAGTACTAAGATTTCCTTGAAAGTTACTTGTACGGCCTGTATGTACATATGAGGTACGACTCGCCTGCTACGTGGTTTAATTTCCTATCCCGTCCTCTACCTTCAGTTTTTGAATTGGACCCAGTTTAGTGTCTAGGTAGCTTGAATGAATATGGACGACCGTATTATTCTACAAAGGCAAAACAAACATTTTTACACATATTTTTTACACTTCACCGTCTGTTCAGATACCTCGAAACCGGTCGAATAATTTAAATATAACCCGTTCAGATAGATCAATTACAGTTGAACCGACGACTCTCTCTCTCTGGCTGTGGGAGAAGAAGGGGGTGAAGCGAGGCTGAGAGGCAACGCTATTGCAACTAGTAATATTCGGCTTCGGACAACATAGAGCACCCCGAGTAACAAAAGGCAAAGGGGTTCCAGCTCCGTTAGGCCACAAGCAGCAGTGACCAAAGGTTACGACAAGGAGAAAAATACTAGCTGCTATAACTTCAACCAACTAGATAACGCCTTCCTAGATAACGATAAAGTTCCCATCCAAAACCTTGATTGAGCTGCGGCTATGTCAGTAACCTGGATTTTATAACTTCGACCAACAAAGTAAACAGCAGTAAGTAAGTTGAACAAAAGTGACAGACTAGTCAAGAGTGGTGAAGGGCTAAGTGAAAGAACAGCGATTCTGCAGAAAACGGGAGAAGAGGTCAGGTGGGACGCGGAGCTCTTGAAACGAGAGGTCAATAAGAAAAAGGCGGGCATTCCGTAAAACGACAAAGGATACAAAACAAGAGAAGTCCAAGAATTTCAGTTTCAGGACGCGAGACTAGACAGAACTGACCGCGACTTTGAACCAAAGGAATTAGCCAGCGTCCTTAGATAACTGAAACAGAACAAAATCCTCGGGCTCGATGGAATCACCAATGAGTTCTGTGGAGCACTTGACAAGACCAACCAGGGCAGACTGCCAACAGTAATAAATCAAATTTTACTTGAAGAAAAATCGCTCACAGGCTGGTACGCATTCTTGACGGTTCTGATCTACAAGAAGACCAAATTAGGCCTCTGAATTACACACCTATTGCACTTATAAATGTAATTGCAAAAATATTTATACACAATTGCCTGCAGAAAGACTAGAGAAATGGGCAACTGAGCACGAAATATTATCGTAAGCCCAAGCGGGATTCTAAGTAGAGTTGTGCAGATCTTATATTCACACTGAACGTGTTAATCCAGCAGCAATAGGAAACGCAAAAGTTTTACATATTCTTCCGTATTAATTTTCGTGTCTATAGCACCCAACACGTTTATGTTGTATACTTCGCAAGTTGATAATCGCCCTTCCATTGCTTCTGCGTACTTGATGTTGCGAACTTGTTTAGTATTTCGTGCTGCAGTCACATTTAAGACTTCTGGGCTCTCCACAATGGCTTCTGATTGAGCATTCCGGACATTTTCTGTATATACCTTCTTAGGGATTGGCTGTTTCTTTAGCTCTTGCCGGATATCGTCTTTCGCTTTTCCTGTATTTGATACGAACAGCTTACCCCTTTTGTCATTTCCATGACATCTTGGGACGAAGAAATTTTCATCCCCGAGGTAATGCATCACAACATTGCTGCCTTGGCAGGCTCTGTCCTTTGGCAAGCTGTAAACACTTTTCTCAAAGTTCAACGTTTTCTTTTTTTCACCACATGACTTATCGGTCAACTTGTAGTACACTTTTTTAACACGAACACCACGACTGTCAGTTAGAAAGTTGATTCCCCAGTGCTTCATACCAATCTGATCACGCAAGTAATCAGTATCATTGGGCCTGTTCAACTGATACACATACACGTGACCTCCGCGTGGGTTGGTTGGGGGCAGTTTCAGGACTGGTCCTTTCATACTCCCCGCGCGTAAATCATCCATGAAACTATGAATTTCATTAGTTGAGAAACTTTCATTTTTAATACAGAATGCACTGGAAGAAATGACCTTCGCAACATCAGCACTTCTTTCCTCACGGCTTTCCTCACAGTTCTCGGTTTTCAGCCCGCTTTCATTCACCTTTGAGCATGAGTCCTCGGGAATTTGGTAGTCCTTGGATTCAGGTAAGCTACCGTGTACAACATTGCTGGATTTGCCAGTTCGCTCTGTGTTGACGAATGGTGTACTACTAACTGGAATTCCGCTAGCTCCACGTAAACCATCGAAGAATGAAGTCGAGCTTGGACTTTTTGTATTTGGCGCAGTAAAAACATTCCGTTCAGGGGTTACGTCGGACTGGTAGTCTTTGTCCGTCGGAACAGGAGAAAGTACAGGAGAATACATTTTCTCTGCCTCTTCGCTGTGCACATCACCAGATATGTTTGAACTACTGCTGAACATTTCTACTTCCGACCTTGGAGTATTACTCGAGTCTGCATCGCCTGATGCAATAAATTCGGAAGCTTCTACAGCAGCATTGTTTGAATCTTTGCGTTCATAGATTAAGATATAGTCATCCCGTGTGCTTGTCCGTGTGGTTGGGTAAACACGTGCATCGTCGTAGAGCACGTATTCATTAGCCTCTCTTACAACTGCAGTGTAATGGCCTCGGGTCGGTACGTCGCCGTGGTGTCGAATTATAGAAACTAAACCATAGTCCACTCGGTTGCCATACTTCGTCCTAACGGTCACTTCCTCAGACGCATCTACGATTTCTGAATTTTGCTGCAATTTTCTGAATTTTTCTGAAATTGCTGCCCTTATCGAGGAAAGAGAATATTCAAACAATCATTCAATGGCTATGTAAGAAAACTACATTTGCAAAACTGCAACCAGTACATAATTGTTTGAAATTTCGATGTCCATGGTATGAATATATCTAAATTCACTTAAACTATTGCACAGGCATGGTAACGACTTCTCAGACATGTTCAACCCTGAAGTTGCGGCGAGAATGTTCGGAGTTGAATACAGAAAATACTACAATAACGACCTCGCAGGAGAACTTCTGAACTCTCTCCGAATAATCAATTCGAGTGTTGATGAAGTTTCAGAATGTGAAAGAATTCGCCAAAACTTAAGCACTGAAATGCAACCCAAAATGAATTCCATTATCCCATTGACAGATGGCAGTCCTGTGCCCGTTGAGTCAACATTTTGCGGAAATGCAAACGCCATGGAAGATAGTGATTGCGAAGTGGAGACCAGCCAACAAATGGAGAGAATCGAAGGTACTAAGGTGGAGTGCACTGTAGAGTATAGAATCATAGAAAATAAAAGACAAAGGATATATAAATGTTCGTTTGAGGGATGTAATACTCCAGAATTTAAAACATCGAAACAATTTTGTAATCATAGCTATTCACACTACGTAAAATGGAAATGTAGATTATGCAGTCAAATATATAAAGGTATAAAAAATCCAACAAAGAAACACCGATGTTCAGGTCCAAAAAAGTAGGAAATATTGCCACAAGTAGTAGGGACTGAGTAGTTTTGAAGTATCTGTGTCAAGTAAATACGTATTTCAAATTAACATATAGTTATGTCAATGTATTATTTCCGTGTATCATTTAGGCGCGAGTTAAGAAATACAATATAAGAATTACAAGCGACGAGTCCTGACCACGATTTCAGGCGGCCAGGCCATCGTTTAATGTGACCAAACCATCACTTTACGAGGTTCGAACATCCGCCTATCGTAGCAAAACCGCGGTTTACTTAACATGCTTAATTAAAGGGTCACGTAACGTGGTCCGCCTGTGGTCCGCCGGTTTTATAACGTGGTCCGGCGGTCATATAACGTGTTCCGCCGGTCAAATAATGCGGTCCGCCGGTCGTATAATGCGGTCCGCCGGTCATATAATGCGGTCCGCCGGTCATATAATGCGGTCCGCCAGTCATATAACGTGGTCCGCCGGTCAGTTAACGCGGTCTGCTGGTCGTATAACGTGGTCCGCCGGTCTTATACCGTGGTCCGCTGGTCATATAACGTGGTCCGCCGCTCGTATAATGCGGTCCGCTGGTCGTATAATACGGTCCGCCGGTCGTATACTGCGGTCCGCCGGTCATATAAAGCGGTCCGCCGTACATATAACGTGGTCCGCCGGGCATATAATGCGGTTCGCCGGTCATATAATACGGTCCGCCGGTCATATACCGTGGTCCGCTGGTCATATAACGTGGTCCGCCGGTCGTATAATGCGGTCCGCCGGTCGTATAGTGCGGTCCGCTGGTCATATAAAGCGGTTCGCCGGTCATATAACGTGGTCCGCTGGTCATATAAAGCGGTCCGCAGGTTATTTAATGCGGTCCGCCGGTCCGCCGGTCCGCCGGTCTGGTCCTTCTTTTAGTCACACCCACGTCGGACTTAGTTCGAGGTTCACTTTTTTGTGCCGGGAAAATTGTGTTGTTTCACTTGTGAATGGCAGACAGCGCAAGCAGCAAGGGGGCAGATAATTAGTTAATTATTGTCAGTTTTGTCAGTGACCGTTGACCGTCAACGAGAACCAGACACGTCCAACGTCAGTTATATGTCACAGGTGAAAGTGACAGCTATTGCCATTAGCCCGACTTTGTAGTGGATTATTTGCATTGGAGCGGCTTACATTTTGTCGCTTTTGTCGCCAACAGATACACACAACAGCATGCCGGAAATTAAAGTAACGCCGCTAGGTAGGTATGGAAAGCCTAATGCCATTTTTTCATAATTTGTATTTAATCCAGCAGAGAATGTCAAATGTAATCTATGTTGATGTTGAATACCCCTTTTTCCTGAGGTTACATCATTCAATTCAAAATATTTATATTGTATTTTGTAATATTTAGCATTCCAAATATGAAATACGGCGTATTTGGTATTGCTTTTCATTTTTACCTACTGCCAACAGTACACTATTATGAATAGTACATGGTGGAATTTATATTGTATGTGTACTTATATCAATCGTTCATGTATTTTAGGTGCCGGTCAAGATGTCGGGCGGAGTTGTATCTTATTGCACATTGGCGGAAAGAATATTATGTTGGATTGCGGTATGCACATGGGATTCAATGATGAGGTATATTTATATTTTGTGTTTGAATACGGTTAAATAAAAAATTGTGATTTAAGCTTATACATAATCACTATTTTGTATTTTGTAGAGAAAATTTCCGGACTTCAATACAATCACGTCTGGGACGAACTTAACACTTACGGAGTTCTTGGATTGCGTAATTATCTCGCACTTTCATTTGGACCATTGCGGTGCTCTCCCGCACATGACGGAAGTAGTCGGGTACACAGGACCAATCTACATGACGCATCCGACAAAGGCTATTTGTCCCATTCTTCTGGTAAGTTTAGGCTTTTGATTGGATGTACAATACGAGTATTGTAGTAGCATAATAACCTAGTTGTAGTATACAGAATTCTGTAATTATTTAGAGTTTCCATTTTCAGGAAGACATGCGGAAGGTAATGGTGGAGAGGAAAGGTGAATTGAATTTCTTTACGAGTGCCCAGGTCCGTGACTGCATGAAAAAAGTGACTCCAGTGAATCTTCATCAGTCTGTCATGGTGGACGAGGAACTGGAGATCAAAGCTTACTATGCGGGACATGTCTTGGGAGCAGCAATGTTTAGTATTCGTGTTGGAAAGGAGTCTGTCGTTTACACAGTAAGCTAAGCTGGATACTGGATTGATTTGGCGATTTGACGAAATAATTACCTCTGACTCCTGAATTCCAAGCGTTAATTAATTTCTGTTTCTCGTAGGGCGATTATAATATGACCCCTGATCGTCATTTGGGAGCTGCTTGGATTGACCGTTGTCGTCCAGACCTTCTCATTACCGAGTCAACGTACGCCACAACTATTCGTGACTCCAAGCGTTGTCGTGAGCGAGATTTTCTAAAGAAAGTCCATGATTGTGTTGACAAAGGAGGGAAAGTCCTGATTCCTGTATTTGCCCTTGGAAGAGCTCAAGAACTTTGCATTCTTCTCGAAACTTATTGGGAGAGAATGAATCTCAAGGTAAACATAATAGCTGTTGGATTTGTGACCTGGGACCTGGCCTGTGGTTGCGGTGTGTATTATATGCAGTGAATCAATATAACTCATATTGATTTTAATTTTTGGCTATTATTAGGTGCCCATCTTTTTCGCAGCTGGTCTCACTGAAAAAGCAAACAATTACTACAAAATGTTTATAACATGGACTAATCAAAAAATCAAAAAAACTTTTGTGAAAAGAAACATGTTTGATTTTAATCATATCAAACCTTTTGACAAGGCATACATTGATAATCCTGGAGCTATGGTTGTTTTTGCAACTCCTGGAATGTTGCACGCGGGACTCTCACTCCAGATTTTTAAGCGATGGGCTCCAAATGAAATGAACATGGTAGTATATTGTATATTGCATTGCACAGATTCTCATGTGAATATGAATCATTTTATTAAATGCTAAATCCTTGACAATCAAATCAGGTTATAATGCCCGGATACTGTGTTGCCGGAACTGTTGGCTCAAAGATTTTAGCGGGACAGAAGAAGGTAACCTTAATGATGTCCTATTTTGTGACTAATTTACTTATAATACTGAAGTATTTCTAGCAAATTACGCAAGTGATGCAATAAGGATGGGCTACCCTCTGTAAATGACAATGTATTGAAATGATGCATTCATTCTCAGGTGGAATTGGACAATGGACAAGTCGTTGAAGTCAAAATGTCTGTTCAGTATATGTCCTTCTCGGCTCATGCTGATGCCAAGGGTATAATGCAACTTATTCACTACTGTCAACCCAAGAACGTGCTTCTGGTTCATGGAGAAGCCTCAAAGATGGAATTTCTGCAGCAGAAAATTAAACAGGTTAGATTTCACGTTATAAATAAATTGTGGACCTATCTGGCTGGATGTTTATTGATATATTGCTTGACTTTGACGTCCTATTTTGTGCTAGGAATTCGATATTCAATGTTACATGCCAGCAAACGGGGAGATATGTACGATTCAAACAGATCCAGACATTCCAGTTGAGGTGTCCCTGTCACTCATCAAGAAGGAGGAAGCTGAGTATGACCTGCAACCTCCGGATCCCAAGAGACAGAGATTAATTCATGGAGTCTTGATCATGAAAGACGATGTATGTTTCCATTATGCTTTCACCTTGAGATAGGTAAAAAAATTCAGCTTGTTCGTGCGTTTCTAATTCAAAAATCGAATTATTTCCAGAAACTTAAAATTGTGGACATGGACACGGCAGCAAAGGAATTGAACCTTCCCCGACACACCATTCGTTTTACTGAAAATATAATTTTCCGTGAGTTTGGTGCTATTTCACGGACAACTGACAAAATTGCTACTCTTCTCAAGTCTCGACTGAGTAACAATGATGTTGCCGTTGAAGTATTATCAGAGAATGAAGTCAGCGTGAGTGAAGGGAGAGTTACAATAAATATTGTCCCGGTGTCCAAATCAGATACTGAGAAGGAAGTGTCTACTACTTGGGGAATTGAGGTACGGACTTAGAACATAGATGCGGTTAAGCAAGATTATGCAATAAAAACTAAAGTATTTTGTTTTACTAATATTCAGGATGACGAACTCGGTGCATTCGTATTTGCTCTGTTGACCAGTTTGAGCAAGTAGACGACACTGACCGTGACCATCATTTTGTTCACCATCTTGGTCCTGGTATCGTTCAATATCCAATGATTTGTTTTTCTTATCCTTTTTACTATCCATTTCGTTTTGAATATTACACAAACTCTCTGTTTTGTTAAATTAAATGTTACGTGTTACGTTTCCAAATCCACTTCGTTCCGGACTTGTTTACTGAAAAGTTACCAGATAACAGGTGATAGTCCAATTAAGACCTTGACCTTGAACATTGCTCAGCACAGAGGCTGCGGTAAGCAAGGTTATTCGAGTTCATGTACTGGGGATAGGGGTTAGAACTTGTGAATGGTTAAAGTCATTACTGCACAATACTGTATTTTATTGACATAAGACAGATAGACTGACGTTTTTAATCTGAACGTACAGCATGTGGAGTTGTTCGCTGAATTAGTTGGTACCTCGCCCTGTGGCACACCTTAAAACAACATGCCATCATCAACGCGGATACAAATTACATTTGTGTATAAATCTATTTAAACAAGTGCTGGATCCAATTCGTATATTTAAGTAAAATCTATTTCTAAAACGTGCTTGACAGCAGCTTGCGGCCAGGCACGTTGCATTGCATGCATAGAGTGTAAATGAACTTTCTTCGAGACTTATATCATAAATTGGTCGTTGCACGCGAGGATATTTGCATATTTTTAAAAAAGAATTGCCATGTGTTTCTTCGCATAAATTTTTGAGTGCTCAGCAGATATAAAGAATGTACTTTTGCTGCCAGTTTTTTAGCATTACATTATTGATTAGGAAAACCGTCGACACACAGAACGGTCAACCCAGTAAACCCTTCTGGTCTAAAATACATTTCATGAATCAACCGAATTTACACTGTTTTGTTGTCCGACTCACGGTCGTACCGTGACCCTAACTGACAATTCGATATTATTTCGCTCCGTATACAGATATTTGTTTTCCACATTGAAAATAAAAAACAGAACAAAAAATATGGCTCATCTACGCAATTCTTGTAATAAACAATACTGACAAGACCTTAGCATATGCGCTCTTCATTATAATACCTAAATACGTGAGAAAGCCGTTAGAAAGCATCTTGAAATAGCAACAACATGATTTTCTAGGAAGTTAACATAATATACGTACTTATACTATGCTCCAACTCTGAATGAATTCGGAAATACAGTTGCTATTGAACTACAATTATAACTAACCGGGAATGAAAAAATCTATATTCCATCTGTGCAAACATTACATCGATCCTCGTCTACCGAACTGGTTACTGATGCCCTTCAACTTGAACCAGCTTAAGTCACGCCAGTAATATCAATTTATAGCAAATCAGCGTGCGGTTGATCTATTGTACTCGGATTCCGAGCTCGGTTACTTTTTTTTGGATCTATTGAAATCCGTGTGTCAATCAATGCTGGCTTCGAGATCTAACTACGTAAATCAGGACTATAAAATACGAACCCCCCAGATAGTTTGCGTATCATTAATTCATTAGCTGAAGTTAGTTTACAGCCATAATGTATTATTCTTCAGCATTCGTGCTTGTAGCCCTTGCTGGGGTTGCCTTAGGGCAACTTCCACCGATCCAACCTCGAGATAGCCTCAATGAAACGACCTATTACCCTGGTCCAGTCATAACCCCGCGTCAGGCGTCTTCTTGCGGTATCACCTACGCCTTTACGCAGTCCAACGTTGCAGGGGTTTTTCAATCCAGTAATTATCCTAGCAATTACCCCGCTGGGGTCAGCTGCGGTTTCGATTTCTCCTCACCGGCCGGAACCAAGATTTCCCTGGACTGTAACGACTTTTCCGTTCCTTGCGCCAATAATGATGGTTTCTTCGTCTCGCTGACTGGGAGCCCGACCTATGCTGATGCCAAGGGTGTCTGCGGATCGGGTACTTTGTCCAGGGTATCGACTGGGAACAGAATTACCATGCTTCTGCAATCTGGGTCTGGGTACAGCAGTTCCCGTCGGCTCGAATGTAAGGTGACGGTCACTGGAACACCCACATCGGGATCCGCACCGGCCCCAGCTCCAGCACCGGCTCCAGCTCCAGCACCGGCCCCAGCTCCAGCACCTGTTGCGCAACCCGCACCGGCACCAGGGTCCTGCTCTTGTGGTGTTAAGGGCGCTGTAAGTTTATTACAAATCTTGAAGTGTATTAATTGGGTATTCAGTTGTATCAGTTTGCTAATTTTGCTTTTTTAACTGATATGTAGTCCACACGTATCGTTGGAGGCACTTCGGCAACTACCGGCGAATTTCCATGGCGTGTCCTCCTGTTCGTCGCTGATAGCTCCGGTGCCGGTGGTATCTGCGGAGGAACCATTATTAGGTAACCTTTTTGTGAAATATTTCTGAAATCATTATATTACCTTCAAATTCATAAATTACAAATTTTGTATTTTAGCCCCAACTGGATTCTTACTGCTGCCCATGTAAGTGCATAGAACCTAATTAATTAACTTGAATTTTCCCTTTTCTTAAGAATCGTTTTTGTTTTGTATGTGTAGTGCACCATGGACATGACCGCAAATCACAAAATCAATATCTTTTACGATACCCTGCCTAACCCGGTCACAACTGGAGCCCGGAGCAAGTCCATGGTCGCGGATAGATACATCCAACACCCACAGTACAACCGAAAGACTTTGGAAAATGATTTGACCCTTGTTCATGTCCCCACTCCATTTACTTTCACCAGCACTGTAAGAATCCGGCTAGGCTCTTGGTTTTTACTAATTAGCTATATGATATCTGATTTATGCATTCGTCTATTGACTCAACCTCAAAATCCTTATAGGTCAGTCCCGAATGTTTGCCATGGAATTTGAAAGATGAAACTTTCGAGGGTAAACAGGTTATGGCGTCCGGTTATGGAACCACACAAGCTGTTCCGGAAAATGTCAAGAATGACTCTCCACCGTCCAATTCTCTTCTAAAGGTCCAGCTCCCTGTTATCAGCAACACGCAGTGCAACAACTACTACAACGGTCAAGCTACCAGCAACATGATTTGTACTTTTCTACCCGGAAAGGATACCTGCCAGGTATGTCGAAATCTAAACGAAAAAGATCTATATTTTGATGCCATTTAATTTGCAACTGTCATCCTGATTTCAACTTATCTGTGTATTAGGGAGATTCCGGTGGTTCCATTGACTATTTGAACCCAAGCAACGGTAGATCATACGTGGCCGGTGTTACCAGTTTTGGAGTCGGATGTGCTCAGTCAAAGTAGGCAAATATGGAAAAATATGCTTTGTACCACCAGCCAGACCAAGACGTGGCCACAAAATTCATGCTAATTTTTTTCTTTTCGTTGCAGCTGGCCAGGAGTGTACGTTCGTGTCACGAAATACTTGGACTGGATTCAGGCCAATACCGGTTTGTATACCTATAGATTGTGTGATATTACTTTTGGTTTTCTGATTAAATATTAAGCATTTGGTAATATGTGTTTTGTTTTTAAATTATAGCTGAAAATTTCTGCAAAGTGTAAACGAGCCTATTCTGGAGGACTATTGATTGATTGCAGTACATAATATGTTTGTTCGTCCCTGTTGACCTTCTAATTTTGAAACGATTCGAATTGCTAACATATCGTGAATAAAAGTATACACATTTAAGTTATGAGTTTTTTAATTGCTGTTGTACTATACATTTATTTCTAAACACGGATGCGAATGTAATGTTTCAGTTCTACACAATGTTTCTACCATGACACAATTCGAATTTTAAATGGATATTTAATGCAGGAATGCGCATTCTTAAAAAGTGCATCTGCTGGTATCTGATAGTAAATCAGCCCTTGCAGAAGGTTTCACCTGTAAAGGAAACAAAACTTATATACTGTATGCGCATTTAGCACAAAATGGGAAGCATAAAGATGAATTGCTATGAATTTAGATTATTTGTGTTTTACTAGTCTTGGACTGAATCCAATTCAAGTAGCTTCCGACATTGGTATAAACGCCTGGGTAGCTGAAAAGGAAATTGAAAATGATAATTGAAAGCTTAAATGCAGCAAAAATTAGATACATAATGATGTTCGAATAAATGTTTTTTCGCTATACCGCTTGTGAGCACAACCATGACCAAAACTGGTCACTCCGATCACATACGACCTTTTGGTAGAAGGGTCGTAGTACTCCATGGGGCCACCGGAATCTCCCTAGACAGCATAGATACATAAATTGAATCAGAAGTGTATGCTAAGTAACCAATTATACAAATTAATAAAATTAGATACAACTCACATTACAAGTATCTTTGCCTTTAGCAAAAGCACAGATCATGGTGTCCGTAATGGTATAACCCTTTGATTTGTAGACTTTGGTACACCTCTTGAGGTTCACAACTCCAACCGTGGCCTTTTGCAATATTTTTGGGAAATTGGGTATCTCCCCGTCAGGATTAGGTTGTGCAACGGTGCTACCAAATCCTGATACAATAACTTGGATGCCTTCAAATCTTTTCGACTTGAGATTCCATGGTAGGCATACGGGGCTCACCTATTGGACCGATATGCGATTCACAAAATTAATTGCAATACTTTGATTTGTCAAATTTAAAGACTCTATATATCTGCATTCATAATGTACCGTCTTCCCAAACTGAAATGGTGTCTTAACGTGAATAAGAGCCAAATCATTGTTCAAGGTGCTGCTGGTGTACTCCTCGTGCTCAATAACTTTGTCGGCGGCAATTAACTTCCCTGTCCCAGTTCCGGCTTTAGGCCTTTTTATTGTGTCATACAGTATCTCGATATCAGTCGGGTCATCTATATATTCCGTGCACTAAAGATAAATAATTTTTGGATTTATTACCTTATCAAACGTTAGAGCGTTGTTGAATCAGAGTCAATAATTGTATTTACGTGAGCCGCTGTAAGAACCCAGTTAGGGCTTATGATGGTTCCACCACACAATAAACGACCATTAACTACTATACCAGCATACCACGGAAATTCACCAGATTTGGCATTGCTGCCGCCAACAATGTCTCGATTGTTCTAAAGAAATTAAAGAAATTATTTAGAAATATACAGAAATATATTCATTTTAGGTATTCGTATTTGCTTACCGTTGCCGATCCTTTTTTACCGCACTGATATATACCAGAATAAGGGTTATCGAAATTTCCCAGCCGCGAAATTCTTGACCAAAACGAAAAATCAATTGGACCGGATGGAACGTCTGAATTTCCAAAAGTAAATTTATTCACTGTCAAAACGACAAGCAGAACAACAGTGAAAAGATGCATCGCTACAAAGTACATAGGTATTGAATTATCAATCACTACGTAATTGCAGAAGTAGTGATTTGTGATGCTGTTTGCTGTATGATGCGCTTCGTGAAGCGTGACCTGTATTTTATACAGATCGATTATGACAGATTAACGATATTTGTCCTTACGAATGGACATATTATTTTATGTTTTAACATGTGTACTTATACTTCATTGTCTTATGTTCAGCTGGCAGTTGTAATTTAGAGGCTGAATCTGCAAAGACTATATTTCTTTATTCTATAATTTTATGTGTAATGTGTAAAATGACATTGGTACATATACTTTTAGCGTCAAAAATTCATAATCATAATCAAAAACATCTGCAGTGTTTTTAGTACTATGTATGTACAAATACCCTCATATGTTAATTGAATTTTTGATGGCTTAATAATAATTTACCCCTTACAAATGCATGAAATTAACCCTCAAAATATCGAATTTTCCCTTGACAGAATTTATCCCTTTCTCGGGATGAAAATACCCCTTCTTTTGACAGAAACACCCTTACAATAAATTTATCGTTAATCGAGCCAAATTCAAATTCTGATGGTTTCCAATGGGCTTTTCAGTAGATATTTTAAATCCATATTCGTACCTCTGTATTAAGGGTTTCAGTCGCTAAATTACATAATAAGTTATATATTAAGTAATAACGCGACATTAGTATAATTTAATATAGTTATAACTATAATACAATACGTCAGGATCAAATATTACGACACCGAATTTGATATTCTGAGGGGTATTTTCGTTCATTTTTAAGGGGTATAGATTAAATGCCACCCATTTTTGATTGACAGCAAACATTTATGAAGTTTGTAAGTCATATCTTCTATATATTATGTATGTACCAACAGATGTGCGACACAATGACCAAGTTTCGTAAACGTTTCAAGTCGTTATTTTGATAGGATTACAAAAGTATGAATTGTGTACAAGGTACTAGGCAAGGACGCATTCACTGATTCAAAGGAAATCCAAAAGTGACTCCATTTTAGACCAAAACCCGTATTAGAATGGGAAGTTTCTCTTCTTTTGACCCGATCTTTCATCTCTATTACTTTGGACCAAAACGGCATTATGTTATGATCCCTAAAGTTCAAGTTCATCTGTCGCTAATTCTCTTTATGATTAAGAATATCTGATGTACATATAGTTCTCAAGTTATTCTGCAATCAGCAATGAAAAAACTATTCGAGAAGCATATGTAATATATAAACACGTTTAAAATGGCAGCAAATCTGAGCCATTAATAATATTATCATTGGAAGTACATGTTTTTCCCCCAAAATTAGTCAAAATTCTTAAGGGTCAAAACTAATCAAAATTATTGCGCGATGACAAACTCAAATTTTTAATAGTACGCGGAGGTATAAATGCAAGGTATAGTGCTCGAGACTGTAGACCGAAAAGCGCGCACAGATAAAATTCGAGTATGCTGTATAAATACTCTGATCGATTTGAGTACAATTGGAGTTTAAACTATGTAAATTGAAGTTAACTGCATACTGAAAATGATTATATAGTAAGGAATCAATAACACAAAGTATATTTTAAGTGGATATGAGTACAATATTGAACGATAGTTTGAGTATGAGACTGTCAATGGAAGATGCGACATGGGTAGTCATTTTGAGTACAATTGCGGTCAACCGAAATACATTTGTAGGTTCGAATCGCCTGCGCGCCTGAAGCTTCCCATCACTTCTCAACAGTCATTGCGTCAGCCACTTTCAAAAAAATTCCACTCCGCATGGTGGTTGTTGCTCCATAGCCCGAAAACATAGTTAAATTAGTTATATTTAATTATGTTCACGAGTGTAAACCTACGAGTCATCATGAGTTACACAAACCTATTTCAAATCCTGGACCAATTATAGGACTTCCACAGTATAAGGCGTGATTTGAAGGTAAGATCATAAAATTCAAAATTATACCACTTACATTCACATTACTCAAATCCATTGCCGTTGCCTATAAATCTACTTGTACCTCCTCAAATTACACATTTCTTGCCAATTTAATTTCTAATAATTTCGATTTTACAGTTAATCTTACGACATTTATATGTATCTGATCTTACTAATCGAGGGAACCAAGTAAGTACATAACAAACTACCAATGCATTAATTACTCTATTCCTTTGCAGAGAATTTATTCTGCAATTGCGTAATGTGCCCATACAATGTCTATGCCCGACAACCTGTTCCTGAAATGAAGAAATTTGGCTCCTAAAATCATATCTTATTCGGTTACCAAAAACCGCGCTGCCCTGGCTTTTGGCATCCCGGAGGATGTGACTACAGGTGAATTTCTATCCATGAACTTTTCTTGATTTAGACTAGTGATACTAATCATTTCTACATAAATTATAAGAACTAAAACTAACTTTTATAATTTACAGCTAAGCAAGAAGAGGCAGCTCTTTTTCTGCTCCCGTATATTCTGCGCTTCAATTGTTGAAGAAATACACAGCTTGATGTTGTCAAGTCATTTCTCAAGGTAAATTCCCAAACAATTCGATTCAGAAGACTAATATATAATCGTTCAATTCCAAAAGTTATATACTTTTACATTTTTTGCACTTATTAGGTCTGCCATGAGATTGATACTCCGGGAATATTGAAGGAAAAAGATGACCCTCTGCCTGAAGTTATTGTGAAGGGTTCAATGTCAGATCTGGTATTTGAAGAAGTATTGGTAGTATTTAAGGGAAAAGCTGTAATTTTTACTACTGTTTTAGAGGCCATTGATTTGTGTTTCAAATCATACTATGTATTCAACCTCCAATTTGCAAGTACGTGTTTTGCCG
>JAQFYT010001428.1:0-16538 GCA_034694925.1 Ceratophysella denticulata
GAGTTTATTCCTGATTTTTGAAAAAAAGAAGTGCTTCCGAAGTTTTTTATGAAAAAAAAATCGCTGCCATACAGATCCTATTTACATGTAAAAAGTGTCGACGGACGGACGGACAGACAAGATTATCCCATAAGACCCTTCTGGTCTAAAAAACAGCTAGGAAGTTTCAACTTTTTCTTCGGTTTCAGTACATATGGATTAAGTATCATGGATTTATAAGATGACACTAAATATGACCCCATGGATATAATGTGATGAAATTTAGCCGCATACAATCACTGCAAATGAGATTCAACTTTGACATTTGATCACTGCCATTATTCATGCATGTGCGTATTGGCAAACTCAGTCACGTAAATAAAACCTTTTGTGATTCTGAGTGAAGAAGCAACCATGGGGCTCGCTTGGCTCCTCCGGTAATTTTGAGAATACAAATGAATCTATTTTTAGTTTAGATTCCAATAGTGATAGAAGACTCTTATGCTTTAAACCATGCTGGTGTCAACCTCAGAACTACAATACACAGCAATGTCTTGCATTGAGCGTAAACATAGTTCGGAGACTGTTTGGTGTGTATATACTTACCGCAAAGTTGTTCCCGACAAATGTTACAGTATGTTGGTCTGGCATGAGAGGTTGCATACCATACATGACTTCCGGAAAGTAAATTGGAATGATCCCCAGCCTAAAAATCACACAAAAGGAAACTCTGCTTTATTTCATCTCCGACTCTGAATATACGGTCTAATAAACAGCATAAAATTCAACATCGAAGGATCCGAATTGCGAATTTGGAATTTCTATGGTATATTCCTTCTTTAAATGTTAATTCTGTGTATGACAGAATATTTTTCAACGTACTTATATCGCATATTTATTCACCAATGCGGCGTTGCATTACAGACTCCAGCACGTCCAGGTGCAGTTGGAGTTTAACATTTCAATTCCAAGGTTATATACCTACCTCACCAGGTTCTAACACTGACATTGATATTGGAGATAGTAAGGCCCCACGGCGACAATGTCACTTTTTGCCTTTTACACGTTAATTATTACTCATACTCATTATTTAAAACCATTGTATCCACGAAATCTGTCATTGAAATCGGTTAACGCCTTCAAGGACACGGCACAATTTATATGTAATAAGGGTCAGCCACGGTTACCGGTACCAGTGGGCTAGGAGTCAAGCTAATGTCACGCTACAGGCTACAGGTACAATAATTCCATACTGGGATATTACCTAGTAACAGGAATGTCGTATGCCGTGGGTAAGAAACATGTACTTAAATTTAATAAAATATGTACCTAAATATTTCGTACGATTAAATAACAAGTATTTTTAGTATGTATATAAAACACGCACACTGATTACTGAAGTAAAGACATACACGTATATGCCAGGTAAGGTGCGAGGCTGAATTTGGAATTATCATATCACTGTAAGACCTGGAACCTGATTAGCATATTAGAAGGAAAGAAAAATATTAATTGGTATTCCATGCCAGTTGGCTCCCAAGAGGGAGTATCAATTGTAATTATTTATTGTTGTTCATGTCAAGACGTATTGCCTTCTGTCTAACCCTAAGGCAGAATGAAGAAATAAGGATTTTCCAGTTACACAGTGGATTCTGTCTATATGATGATTCCTTCCACACCTATTTATACAAATCCCGATTCCAACCACAGGTCAGTTCACCTGCAACCTTCAGCAAAAGCAGTCTACTCCTTAATTCTTGCAAGGTAAATCTAAACATCTGAACTTATAATATTAAGCAAACCAAGAGCAAACTTGACATAATAAGAAATTCGCGTTTCTCCAGATTTCAGTTTAATCCACAATGGCCGTAAACGGAAACACCGGAGTGCTTGATGCCCTAATTGTTGGAGCCGGGTTTTCGGGGCTTCATACGTTGTCCAAGCTACGAAAATTGGGATTTTCTGCCCAGATCTACGAGAGCGGTGGAGACTTGGGAGGAACATGGTTCTGGAATCGTTATCCTGGGGCTCGCGTTGATTCTGAAACGCCCATTTACCAATTGTCTGAAGAAAAGGAGGTTTGGTCAACCTTTGAGTTCAACGAGCGTTTCCCTGGGCGAGAAGAACTTCAACGCTATTTTCACTACGCGGATGAGAAGCTGGGTCTCAGCAAAGATATTCATTACAATACTCATGTCACGGAAGCGAGTTTTGACGACGACAAGAATCAGTGGCTGGTCAAAGCTGAAAATGGACGTTCGACATGGGCATGGCATCTTATTCTCTGCACCGGATTCGCGGCAAAACGCTACACGCCTTCATTCCCAGGATTAGACACATTCAAAGGTGAGATTTTGCGTTTGGTTCTGGTAGTTTTAAGGACACGGCATATATATCCAAAACCTTGCACCGCATGTGCAACCTGGGCCAGCTTCTGAGCATTTCTATTTAAACCAAACCGACCGAATAAAATTTGTAGTATAATATGACTATGACTATAGTAGGGGTATACTAATTATATATACCTGACAGGTATATACCTGACAAACATTTGTTTATATTGATGAGTTCAACAAGATTTTTTCGTCTCATGTTAGACTAAAAATAGCAATCCTCAGAAGTAAATGTGCCATGTGCCCCTAGTTTTAAATGCCATTACGTTTTAGATACATGTCCATGCTCACAGGCAAGGATATACACCATAGTACCCAGATCAGTTACTGTAACAAAAGTTGCTTATTTCGACAATAAGTCATTTTTCATAGCTCAAAATTTCTACTGCTCACAGGTCAAACCGTATCCATTTGGAAATCGGAAGCATAAATTCCAATTAAGGACATGTAACATTTGACCTGAACTCGAGCAAACACCAACCCTGTAGAAAGAAGTTAAGGGGTAAAGTATGAGCAACTTTTCGTTACATAACTCGTTCAAAATGGGAGCTAGCAGCTAGCTGGCGAAAGTGCAAAGTAGTACAACTGATTGTAAACCACAGGTGAGGTGTATCACTCCGGAGTTTGGCCTGAGGCTGGAGTGGACCTGACTGGGAAACGGGTAGGGATTATTGGGACAGGAGCCTCCGGCGTTCAAATTATTCAAGAGATTGGCCCCGTCGTCTCTCATTTGACCGTCTACCAACGAACACCAAATCTGGCTATTCCCATGCAACAATGCTTCCGGGACAAGCAAAACACGGCCTCTCCTTGGAAATTCCCTCCAAAACAAGACTACGAACGGATTTTCAAAAATTTACATGGTACATACGGTGCCCTCGTTATCGACATGGATTTCACAGACAAGAAGTTTGCTGAGTCCACCCCTGAGCAACGCCGGGCTCTGTATGAATATCTCTGGAACTACGGTGGGTTCTCGTACTGGTTGTCAACTTACAAGGAAATTTTCTATGACCAAGAGGCAAATGACTCAGTCTATGATTTTTGGTGTGAGAAAGTACGAGCCCGTCTCAATGACCCTGCTAAGCAAGATATTCTTGCACCCAAGAAACCTCCACATGCCTGGGGCACAAAACGTCCATGCCTCGAACAGGCCTACTACGAAGTCTACAACCAAAACAACGTGGACATTATCAACGTTCGTCAATCCCCTATTCTAGAGATCACGCCTTCTGGCGTGCGGACGGAAAAAGAAGGCGTTATTCCCGTGGACGTCCTCATCCTCGCAACTGGCTTCGACTCTGTGACCGGTGGAATTCTAAACATCAACATCCGCAACGGTCAAGGCCTGTCCATTCAAGATAAATGGAAAAATGGGACCAAGACATACCTAGGCATGACAACGGCGGGATTTCCTAACCTATATTGGTTCTATGGACCCCAAGCCCCGACCGCATTCTCGAACGGCCCGACCTGCGGTGGGCTTCAGAGCGATTGGGTCATTGCCTTAATGGTCAAAATGCGGGATGAGAAACGGCGGAGATTTGATGCTTTACCGGACGCAGAGGCGGAGTGGGTCAAGAATCTCACAGATTTGTGGAACGCCAGTCTCTGTCCACCCACGGATTCTTGGTATCAAGGGGCCAACATTCCAGGGAAAATCCGTGAACCCCTCAACTATTTCGGCGGAATTCCAGCCTACATCAAAGCTCTCAAGGCCTGCGTAGACAATAACTATCAAGGATTCACACTCGCATAAATATTTGGCTCGTTTCTGGAATTTCAAGCCTTTTTGTTTGTTATCCTGAAATCCGCCTTGTTATAGATTACAGTATAGAATATAATCGGTATATAATATAATTATTTACGTTTGAATCCAAGTTAAAGGTTTCTGAAAGTAGATTGAATTTGAAGCAATAAAAAATAATGTAATTGAATTTTAGGCTTGCCTTGGCCTTGAAAAATTGAAATCTTGGCTTTTCTGAATCACCAAAATGAATGCTCAGACGTCATATGTAATTGGAGAAGAGCATGACGTATAAAAAATAGGTCATTATTATTTAAAAAGACATTCAAAGTTGTTTGAGTTTGAGGTTCGTGAGCCGTGGAACGTCGAATAGTAAGAAGTAGAGAACAACAAAGGGTTCTTCGAAGATGAAAGAAGAAAATTGAGAACATGGTAATGTTTGTACCTAGTTTGATCATCCAACCCAACAACAGGCTTTGGCTCAAGGCGACCGTATAATTATATTGTAGACAGAACCGTCATAAAATACTTTATAACAAAAGTTTACGTAAAGCAAATGAAAGTAAACTTTCACTCAGCCTCAGCTAATGATGCAGGATGTAGTCAGGGGTGGATCGTGGATCGTATACTTTCAAAACCTTAACCCAATAACCAGTGTAATCCTGTTTTACAGAAATCCATATGCGATCACTGGAACGTTTGAATCAGAAATCAGAACCCAATTTTCCTTTTCCCATTGTAACGCGACCCTATTTCGTACCCCGTTCACTCTACCGTATAAATCCCTGCATTCAAGAAAGTTCAAAGCAAATCCTTCCCAAATGAATCTCCATAGCCTTGTGAATCCGAGAAAGTAAGTGTGTAAATATCAAAATTCATTTCATGCACTAACAAATCTCCCGCATTTTAACGGGCCGCTGTATAATGAGGATGAGAAGGCTGTTAGAACCTAATATTCCTCCAAAATTTGTTAGAATACAAATACAACACTGTAACTTAATCTTTTCCATTTCCTCGTTACGTACGAGTATGATTCCATGTTCATTCTCATCTCAAGAAACCTCAAACATCAAAGAAAACCCACATCTTGTACATCTCATGTTTCATGTTCCAAGTAACATCATTAGAATAATTACGAAATTCCGTGTGGGAGAGGTGGGTGTGGGTATAAATTGATTACTTACCTCATAGAAATTAGTGTCACTCGCTGCGCGGATGGCATGGACCCATTCGTCCATGACAGTTCTACTCTCCGCTGCCAGCATCAGGACTCGGAATGGTGTAATTACCTGTGCAACACAAACAAACAATAGGGTTACATATCAAACTTTCTTTCCGTTACCGACATTAAAATTCCTAAGATTTAATTTTCTAAAAGTAATAAGTCTCAGTGCTAAAATATCTAGCTTAATAACTCATCGCCAGTACCGCTCATAGCGTGTTGGCGTGTTTATCAGGACTTTACTAGTTTTTTCAATAATTTTGATAATTAGTGTTTGACAATGCATTTTATATTTATACATTTTATTTCCGGGTACGCAATGGAGATGAAAAGTGAAGTTGCCTGAGACAGCGCCACAGCGTATCGGAAGTTCTAATTATGACATATGATATAAATAAATATCAGACTTCAATGCGAAGTCGGTATAGGTAGGGTCACATGTGTCATACCATGTTATTGGAACAGATAATAAAAATCTTCTGTAATCATAAATATGACCTGGCTCCAAAGGGTAATGTAAACAAGGATCAGAAAGAATTTTTGATTAGTTTTCTGGAACTCTAATCCGAATCCTGTCTTCGGAATGACGTATTTATATATTATATGTCAAAGGAGAGAGCGAGATGAAAGAAATAAGACTCTCAATCTCAACGTCGCCACTCCTGGTGGCAACGGAATGTGAGTTGTCATCAAAAGCTGGTTCAAGCATCAGCCAAACGTCAATTTCTCAATCAGAATCAGAGATAGGTACATCAACTTACAGTATTACTAGGTGCGCAATGTCAGCATAAGGAATATGCGATCCCGTGATGAAAGAACGCTGAACGTTGAGACAGTCCATAGATCTCAAGCCGTTCTGTAATTCAGCAGCGGAAAGGAGGCCACCGAGCACAAATATGAAGTACAGGGTCTTTCATAATATTGTTTTCGCCTTAGGTTCACATAAATGCAAAATCTTAATGTAGTGGCGCGTGAGAACCAGTGAAGCTCAAAGTGCCGCGGTGTCTCACTCAGTCGCGTTTCACAAAAATTCTAAATATTATTGTACCACGAAACTCACAATGAATCAAGTTTTATTTTGCGATATTGCATTCCGCTCTACGATCTACGATTCTAAAAAATCGAGAAATAGAGAAAGCAAAGGCTGAGAAATATTACAAACGACCCTGTAGCCGCCTATTTCTTTCATCCGGTTACATGACGGAGGAAGAGGCTCAAGGGCTACTTGAGCTCTTCGGTGACGGAGTGTGCGACAGCAGCGGCATCAAAGGCCCAGTAGGTCCTTTTTTTGCTTTCTTTTCACTTTCTCTCCAGCTTTTCAGCTCTGCTCTGCATAGGCCTTTCTTTGTGAGTGGGACAATGTAAGAAAAGGGCTATTTGAACTTTGGGATGGACAAGTGCCGCTGTCTGGAATAAAGATCTGACACGCAGCACGGAACAGGGAGTAGGGAGTGAGTCGGGAAAGGTCGAGGGCTTGGCTTTGACACTAATGACATTTCATAGGGCGGACCCAGCAGACTTTCACCCAATTTGAGTCTCCAGACGGATCACACTATCAAAATAATGATCTTCTTTTACCCGTTCTGAAGGACTATGGCTAAACTTCCTTTGATTCATTCACGACCCATCATTTTCACGACACTCTTCTTGCCTTACTTATATGCAGTCTGCTCAATGAAGGTTCAAACCCAGAAATAGCCTTAAGATTTATTTTTAAGAGTTCAATGTAACTGCGTCATTTCGTAATTTGAGATGACTTGGCTCCTGTGGCCAACGTCCAACCCATTATTATTTCAATGCAACGAAACGAATCCAATGCTAGCATTAAATTAACGAGACCTTTAAACACACTGTTTTAGGGGTGAGCAAGAGCAGCGGTGTGGTAATAATGATCTCGAGTCAGCAGGAGGCTTCTCATTAGCGAATAGTAAAACGAGCTTTTCCTGGTCCAGTGAAAACTTGACTACTCTCTGGCCTTGCCAGGAATATGCAGTAGTAGGTTCGAGCATCGAGCAGAAAAATACTGGGAACACGCTAACTTCCGCGTAATAACGAAATACATGAATACAGAAATAATTCCACCACTCGAGTCGTTCTTCCATAGAACATTCCTGAATAATATGTAATCCGTGGCTTGTAACTTCCCAAGGAATTGTGGCAAGCAAACTAAGACTGAAATTGTGGGCGGTCTGCGGTCACACGGGGTCGCTTTATGATCTAACCTATCTAGCCATCATGAGAAATGAGAACAAAACGACACAGTATGTACATGTTAGGTAGGACTAAACCAACAAAAGTATTTCGAAATCTCATGGTTTATGAGAACCATTCAGTCAGTGGTGATTCCTTGACGGCTCTTTATCAAGTCTTGGTCTTGGCCAAACAAAGACTTAGCACTAACAACTAAGGAGCTGAAAGCAAAAAGTGCTCTGTTGTTGAAGACTGTCTCATAAAATGAACGACACCGACTTGTCCATCCGTCAAACCGTGAACAGACCCCAGCAAAATGAAGAATACATAGAGCAAGTAACAAAAATCTGCCTTGCAGCACCCTGGCACCAGAAGACATTAATCAAGTACTTATAACTCAGGTATATTTGTAGTACACATGCATGGGCTTCCTTCGTAAAGATTTGTTGACTGTTTTTTAAAAATTTGTTTCTGTATTCGTCGAGAACATCGGCGACGGACAGGAGAGCTCCATCCCAGTAAACCCTTTTGGTTCAAGAAAAAAATAATACGATCGCAACGAGACACATCCAGAATGCTTTCTTTGACTCCTCACAAGTTATTACTTTTTCGATCGCATTTTGGGAATAAACTAGCGGTTACACGAAAGTTCGTGGAGCCCAATAAAAGCAATACAGACCTGCGAAAGTTTATGGTGTACCTACTTCTCATATGTTCGGTTAGGAAACTCTCCTTGTGACTTGTTTGTGACCTTTCGCAGCTGTATTGTGCGCTACGAAATTTCGTACAACCGGAATTAGTTGAGCTGGTCTGGTATGGTGTTAGGCGATAACAACGTGCAGAGCTTCTAGCTAGCTCATGAAAAATCACAACAATAAAGCTCCCTGTCACTGTGTGCTGTTCCGAATCATCTGAAGAAAAAAATGGAACTGGCAAAGGCCAGAGCAAAAGCAATAAAGCGAGAAAATGACAGCTCAAAGCTAAAACAATTATTGGATTATTTGAAGTCAATCCAAATTAAGATTTATTGGATTCTTTCTTGGATGAAGGAACACGTAACGAAAGACGTAACCTGACAGGTACAGGGCTGGGATGCGTTGGTTAAGCTGGTGTTGGGAGATAATACAGACTGAGCTTTCCAGTTTATGAAATATCACTTTATAGCTCCGCAGCTAGTCGCCCATCATTGCCCTTTCTTGTTCTGATCTGGAGTTTATGCCGTGAAAGATGCCAGACGTGTAAGAGCATACGTTAAGAATGAGTCGTTCCGCCCTCCGCAAATTAATCGGTCATTTGCACTTGCACTGCTTTCTCATCCAGAACAAGCACAGTGAAAATTGGCAGAGAAAATGAAGAAACTGCCCCGAACCAAATCCGTTCTATTTTCATTGGTCTTGTCCTATTTAAGCCTGGCCAGGAGCACAGGAAATGAACATGGACTACTTATACTGGATGGAGCAAAATTGGGATGTGGAATTGAACTGTCCGAATCTTGATGAAGATCCAGTTGCTCCTCCCAGGAGAATATTGAGCCTTGAGCCCATCAACTGGACCATCCCCAGATTTGGTCAGGAAATTGGAGGAAAGAGAAAATTGAGACAACTCGAAGGTTATTGCTTTCCCAATAAATGACAAGTAATCTAATACTTGGCAACTCAAACTGGATCGGGTCAATCGGATTCACTGGATTTATCGCGCTTATCCCTTACTACACATCACTCAAGGATCCCCCGCGGCTTTCTTCATGTGGTAAGGTAAAAACTGAATACCCGTTTCGTAAGTTTTTCCAAACAGTTTTGAATACAGACTTTGCATACTTTTTCCATGATCTGCAGATTTTTTATGAAATATGCGGCTCTAAATTCTCTCATGGTACAACGCTTCTGCTGTGAGTTTTAATTTTCATGCAAGAAGAAATGGGACCAGAAGAACACAGGAATCAACCTGGTATACCTTCTGGTCTAACATATAAGGCGTTATATGCAGTGTAAAGTCTCTTTCACGATTTTAAGAGATGGGCAAATGGACGAGTTACTCCAAGAATTGAGTACCTAATTTGAAGGAGAATAGATTACAGACACAGAAGTGCTGCACATGCCGCACAACTTTTCAATTAGGCATGTATATCATGTCCTACCTCCAACTCCTATGACATTTCCAGAATGAATTCAATTGCTCCAAATTCCAAGTATCTAGCACATCTCGTACTGGTCCCTGGTCCCCAAGGACCAAATGCCTTAGTTTTGTACTTTTTTCCATTTCCCTAGCTTTGAATAAGTTGGGAGTTGGATGCTGGATGGGAAGACGTGTCCACGTGCGGAAGAAAGTATAGCCTCCCCGACTCAATTATTTACACAGACAGAGTAAGGTATGAGAGGACTTCCATGTACAAAACTATAGGTAGTCAGAGAGAGCATGGGAAAATAGGTTGTCAAAAGTTCTGGAAGCACCATTAGAAAAAATAAAACAACGCTGAAAATCATGGTAGTACTCAGGTGTATTGCCTAGCTTAAATATAAGCTAACCTTACTCGACAAGATTCAAAACGCGTTGAGTCGCACACGACAATGGTACTTACTTAACAATATTTGTAGGTATGAATCTTGTTAGTTAGTGCCTTAGGACATAGAAATCTGGGATTTTATCTGTTTTTCGGTTACTATACTACGAGCTGCTTCACCGGAAAACAAAACAGCTTCCAGCCTCAAGAAAAAACAACTATTCTTTCATGAGATTATATAAGGTCAACCTGCGTCTAAGGACTGAGAGCAGCGATGAAATATGCATGTGCATGTAAGTGAATAGGAGTCCACAGTGGACCTGAACCTCAAGAAGCCTCAAGCTCCCTTTAATCGAAAGACACAAGTGCTACTTAATTATGAATAGGTACGTCTATAGTAGAGTTAAATTGTGAGTTTTCTGAAGAAGAAGCAACTTGGGTGTTGGTCCCTACTGAGAATGTGTCAACATTACATTACGTAGTATTTCCAGTGGGCCCTGCATTTTTCATACTCAAAGTCCTCCAGGGGTTTTCGCTGCAGACTACCTACGAAGACAAACAGACTACTGACTACTATACAAATAGATAGCCTATTATCAAAGATGTCATTCGGATCCTTCCCTACACAAGGTCAAGGTCTCATTCTCGGAACCTGCTACGCGTAGAACTCTTTTATAATTCACACACTGCTGCGGCGGAGAAGCTTTTAAAATATTCTGATCTCAGATCGAACCGTGAATCCATTTAAACTGAAACACTTAAGGTTGTATTGGAATTTGGAATCTAGTGCTAAGTTATGTCACTAAATCAACTAATTTTTACATATTTCAAATTTTCGTAATACTATTTATACGTTCAAATGAACCGTCAGGCGTAGGCAATTGGGAAGCAATCGGGTCCACATTAAATTAAATAGGCATTATACCTAATTGCTACATAGCAATACGTTGAGTGTAATATACACATTTTTCAGGAATGCGTTCCCTCCGGCTAATTTTTAACACAATAGAGTTAATTAACAATAGTTCCTAATAATGATCCGTAGTCGTACTGTGTATTTGTTCTAAAGTTTCCGGCCATTTCAAGGACGTTCTAAATGGGTCTTGGATACAGGTTTAGTTATGTGCTAAAAGCGAACAGTATAACTGGCGCGCGTTCCAATTGCGGAATAGAAACGTAAGTTCATTATGAGTGATGCAGGGAAATTTGTGGATGGAGTACGAGAACAGCACGGAAGAAGGGATAGAGGTGTGTAAACGCTATTTACTACGCTAGGCTGAACCTACTACGACTGAAAGCCTAATTAAATTAGTTTAAACAACCACTGTTCTCACGGATTGGACTATTTCGAATCTCCATATTCCGTATCAAGGCTCACAATCAGCAGCGGAGTGGAGTGTTAAAGGGCGCTCAGCTCATGCACCAATGAGCATTCCAGGACTCATGCTTCGTTTTCAAAAACACGGTAGGGTACTGTTCTGTGTATGCATGGAAGATGGAAGTACAGGGTGGCGCATATTGTTTGAAGCGGTAGTGTATAAACCAAAATCACACATGGGTATGTTATGCACCAAGTTTACACACAGCTCAAAAATATTTTGGGTTGTCAAAAGACAGAACCAAAGTGCTAGCTAGAGAATAATCCTAGCTGAGCTATCCTAGGCGATATTTCTTTCGACGACACAGTATAATTCTGTTTTCGCACAAATGTTTATCAAGCTGTGCGCACCGAGGCGTGCCCCAAGCCCAAGAGTCTGGAGTGTATTCCGTCTAATAACTCTTAGTTATCTGAAATGCATTTGGCATATGGGTTCAATCATTATGCGCCACCCTGTGCATGAGTTATATAGCATTTTAATTATAACGGTGAAAGCCTTTATGATTACTGATATATGCTACGATCCTTCATTCGTATGATTATTGTGTGGCTGTAAATGAGAGAAAATACGGAGAGAACATAAAACTGCATACTTAGCGTGTATTCAATTTCCTAATGGTCATTATTGTTAAAACGTGGAAAGAGAAAACTTTTCTCTAAGTAGTCCATGAGTGAGGATCAAGCAAAATTGTACGCATACTTAATTTGAATCCATTAAAATGACTAACTTCAACTTGAGTGCACACAGAAGACTAGTTAGGCAAATTGCCTGAAGTTTTGATCTACTTTCCCACGATTTCCAGGAAAGTTAGCTCGACATGTCAGCTTCAGGATATTCGGAGCTACCGGAACATGTGTAGGTACTTAACTCAAAGTTCAAAACTACAGATTTTCTCTTATTTACACAACTACTGGAATGGAGTACATCTCAGCACAAAATCTACACGTGAAACTTTGAACAACGAATATTCTAATGTACGAACATTGACTATTGTCGAAGCAATAATTGATTCGGTGTTTAATCGATTGCTTTGTTAGGTTTGAGGTTTTAAGTACTTGCTGCTTGCTGTGGAAATAGGAGGCTATCTTAACTAACACGGTACTCAATTCCCGGTCCTAGCCTAGGCGTCGCAGTTATTCACTTTGGGTTTTTTAATTTTATAGCGAGAGTAGAGAAATAAGAGACATTATTCAAAGCAGTTGCAGGCGTACATAGTTTGTAAACAGGAGCATCAACAAAAACGTACAATAAACTACATACTATATTATTCAATTAGGAATTCTGCGAAGTATTCAGGTTCAAGCATGGATTTCACATTTACGTAACTGTATTAACATTAACATTTGAATCCAATATTCACCAGACCAGGGTTTCTCGCATTCACTGTACTGTGTCAATTCAATCTTCTCAAGTGGAAACACAGAACTTGTGTTCGTTTTTCCAAGAACCGAATTGGAGTAACATCTAACATGTAACATTGAATGTAAAACCAGGCCAGCACTCGTATTTCGGCTAAGTTAAAAAAAAACATTTTATGCAGTTGATCCTTGCTTCACAGCAGTTTGGAACCAGACCAGAAGGTTTAAAAAGTTTACGATACTTGGCTTATTGTAGTTCAAGTTAACTTTTGGCTTTGAAAGGAGTTATTTGATAGACGGACAAATAGACGCAGGTACAGCAGAGTGCAGAGTTCTTCCCTGAAATCTTCTGGTCTAAAGGAAGGAATTTGATTACTCGCTACTTCGACTGTGTGTATTCGAATCAAGAGTCTCCAGATACATACAACTTTCAACCAGAACCTAAACTTTTCTACAAATCGGATTAAATATATTTTAGATTTTCATTCGTCTGTCCTGGTTCGAGTATACTTTTACTAAATAAATAGTTGTTCCGAATGATTTACTTTTTGTGCCGGGCTCGGGTACTGAAGCTCAGGACACGGAAGAAAATGCAATTATATTGCCACGAGTGGTATTTTCCTCGTCTCGTTCATACACAATACGAGTATAATAGTGTTTACGAGCGGAGCGAGGAATGGAATTAAAGAAAGTTGGGTTTTAAACTTTTTATACACAATTACCCTGTGAAGAGATGCAGAGGTGCGCGGTTTGGAGTAAAAGGAAATACGAGTTCATTGTGTAATCCGATTAAATTTATGTGTTGTACCTGGATAAGGAATACTATCTATACTGTGAACTGACTGATCCTAGCCTTAGCTCGTGTTAAGGAGCCCACGCTTGGCATTTATACAAACTGCGCCTCGTCTCTGGTTCCAGAAATTCCAGGCCAGGCTGGCTGGAAGTCATAACAGCTAATGGGGAAAATAGCAAAAGCCGAAAAGAGCTAAATTCCGAAGTTTGACACAATACAGTTCAACGTGTGGATACCCTTCCAATAGGGTGTATCATCCAAATATCACGTAATATTACCGTATCATTCATTTACTGGGCTCAAGCTCTTTAATTTTGCCTGAATCTAAGGACAGCCCAAGATTGTAATTTATATTAAACGTAAAAAGTGTTATATATTCTAATGCCACCGTATGGATAAGATTTTCCGAGTATTAAGATTTAATTCGGTGTTTTTGCTACTCTTAGTTGTTGTTGTGCAACTGGTTTTCAGCTATTTTAATCGTTTAGCTCTTACTTTTCGTGGTTTTGCTCTTTGGAGCTGTTTCACAGGGTACAGAGCATGTACCAATTTCATTTGTAAAAAAGGCCTTCTGACGACGAAACTCGTTCAACCAACTACTTTCGAAGATAAAACGGCGTAGGTTTCCTTGGAATTAAAGGTTAATATTTAATAAGCTGCTTTCTTTGAGTAGTCCCGGAGGTGCGGTTTGCGTGGTTGACCCAGAAATAGGAATTAATTAGTAATGCTCTCAGCCTCAAATCCTTACAACCCGGTTACCACTCCTCATCTCATTGCACTGCACATACATTGACAAACTACACTTTCGCTATATTATCAGCTACTACATAATAAGCCCAAGACCCTTCTCTCAGACGTCAGACTTATATTCAGGATGCACTTGAGACAGAAGGATGTTAGAATCTTACCTGGAAACCGTGTTTGACGGTTTTTGATGAACTTTCCGCAATTGTTAGTTCGGTCAAGGAAATTTCATCAAAGATCTGAGCCTGTACATAAACCAATAAATCAAAATATGTAGTGATGATATTCATATTATTATTACCGATTGATTTCGCTTCGCTCAGAAACGCACAAAATGAATGATACGGATGCCCCGATGTCCTTATAAATATAAGTAGAATGTGCGTCATTGTTCTTTAATTGCATTCAAAAAAAGATTCACACACGTCTCTTAAACACAATAAGGCTCAAGTTATTGCTCAACCCTGAAACCGTCCTTGTTATCTTCACTCATGAAGCACGTCGAATGGTCACGTACAAAGAACCAGCCTCGTTCAGATCATAGTTGTAGAACTATTACACACATTACAGGCTTGTGCTCTTCCTAATCTAAACTTTGGCGTTGAGAAGCCAAAGACGCAGAAAGTAAAAGTAGAGAAAGTCAATTTCGTGCTTTCTCCAGGCTACAAACGATATATAAAATTCTGCCTTATGGCAGCCTGAGACAACAAGGGATGACGAAGTATGATATGGCATACTGCTGCACTTGGTCTTGCAAGCAGTGAAAATTGCTTCTGATGTTGTGCTACACACAGGGAAGATTTTCATCACGCAACCCTGTTCTTTAATTCTGAATGGGTTTATTTTGCCTACAGAGGTATTTTGACTGTTTTTCTTACTGCATCGCGCAAGAATTTTGCTTTCATTTGAACGGAATAAAATACAATTTTTACTTAAAGATGTTTGACTGCTTTTGTACAGACAGACGGCATAGGTCATCCCAGTAAAGCAAACCTCCTGGTCTAAAACAGTGAGACTTGGTATACGGACGCGGAACCCCGACTCGAATAATGTAATTTCAGCTGGTAAGTGAGACCAATTTGAGACAGAATCAACATTGACCCAGTCTGCTGTAGGAACGACATGATGATAGGATGGAGCAGAAAGATGGTCAGCTTCAGGCCTAAAGCAAGCTACATAACCAACTACGGGTCAAAGCAGACCTTGTAGAGAAATACGTAAAAGTGAACGTTGTTCTGTCGTCAAGCAGTACGTAATTTTGTAGTACAGTTCAAAGATCACAGGGTTCCAATCCAATTTAGTAATTAGTAATTCTAGGTTTAAAATTGGAAATTCTCTGAGCGAAAGTGTGCAGTAGGAACAAGGAAAAAATGCTTAATATTTTCAGCACATTTGCAGCGCAATAAAATCATTTTTTGGTGGAACACTTTTTGCAGCAAGTCTCAGCTTCAGAGCCGAAAAAAAAATGGGCGGCCTCGAAGTATAACTTTATTTTCAAATAGCAATTGTCTAAATTCACTTGTGCCATAACTTTTCAAGTATAAAATGATGTGGTTCCGGATTGGTCAGTCACTCCTCCGCTGCAGTAGTGCCTGAACCGCAACCCACAACTATTGCATAATGCAAGCCAAGAAGAGAAAATCCTGTTACATAGTCAGGATCCATTCTCATTTGTTCAATCCTGTTGTTCCCGCAATTGCCTTTTGTAAAATGTATTAATGCTACCTCTATAATTCCATATTATATAAACCCGCTCGGCTCAAACTGAGCCAGGATTACTGTATATCTAAGCCACAACATTTCTTATTCTATGATGCTCAGAACATTTTGTCTGACAAACAAGCTATTTTGGTTTGAATCATCATTCTTCAAATGTCAGTGTACAGTCTACCTGCTTTGCTTCCAAAGTTCCAAAACATAAAATCCGAGTATCATTGACCCCATCAAAAATATCATTATGGTTTATGGTATTAGGGTATGGGAAGATTGTCCAAAAACTTGAGCCAATAATTCCGGGGATGAGATTTTCTCTTCCCAGTACTGCGCTGCATACAGAATATGAATAAGTAGACACAGACCAGGCCAGGGTCTTTCACCATGCTTTCCCCATCCTATACTATTAGGTACAGCCAAATGTGAGATATCTATCTTGTCCGAAGTAAGTTGGGATGGCCTGTAATTTGCATGCCGTCAGTTTTCTGTACACGTCTACTTCAAATACAGGGTTGTTCAC
>JAQFYT010001429.1:0-16534 GCA_034694925.1 Ceratophysella denticulata
ATCTACACAGTTTGAATACCACAATAACTTTAATATTATTGAATCACCAATTAACTTTAGTTAATATCTTAAATGTTGTAAAACCTTCCCAGTTGATTAACCTGCGGGTATGTCAAATAAATTCGATTATTATTATTATTATTATAGGCCCATTATACGAGGAACACGGTTGTTCATAAGCCTTCGCCTAAAATCAAAATAAACCAACGTATATGAATTTGCATGGTTTTGAATCGTACAGGGTACAGTAGATTTGCTATTTTATTCCTATTACCACTTGAAAAGTTCCATCTCAAACACAGGAAGATTTTGGTTTGCATGCAATACAATAGGTAATTCTACGACTGGTAATTGTTAAATGTTATGAACGACCTTGTACACAATCTCCTCATAGCCCCATCTAAATATCCCATGCTCACTCAGACAGGATTTATTGGCCGGAATGCCCCTACCCTCATGCATTCCTACAACAATCCATCCGGGCAGGGCAGTCAAATCAGAAAAAACAGACATAGGACTCAAACCACCTCATAACAATAGAACTTTCTGCTACGAAAAAATTGGTGTATTCATCGGCATTATTACACATCTTTGTAAGTAAAATACTTATGTAAGCTATTTTCTAAAGCGTACAGTAGCCTTATTCCCATCAGGAGGCATTCAATTTTACGATTTAATGAAAGGCTAAGTAAATATTTAATGTTTTAGATGCCAGTTGATAAATCAAATATCTGTCTATGTAAAATGCATATTAAATTACACGGTCAAAACAGGTTTTTCGTTGCTTGCCATTACAGAAATAAATTTACAAAATCTAAGTCATTTCTTATTCAACGTATATCTACCTATTGCTATTCAGCGCGGTGCAGCATCTGTTATTGCCACTTTGCCTGTATCAGCTAATGTTAAAAATGGTTAGGTTAGGTTACTGGCACTAACAAATAGCAATGTTAAGTATTTTTAGGCTAGGTTAATTGAATGGCACTAACTATAATTATATAAATACCACCGCTGAGATTCAGAATATTGCGTTTATTATTGCGCTGTGATTTTGACTGCTGCGATTATGACTGCTGCAATTATGACGATGCTACGAATTTGAGTATGCTGGGATTTCGAATGCTGCGATTTGGAACTTTCTGTGATGATAGATCCAACCCGGATTTTCCAGAAATACAACATATCTACCAAAAATATGCCTTAGAAATCCGAACCTTGATTCCTCAACACAGACCCAAAATTGAAGATATGAGAATAGCTGTAGAGAATTATGCACAGGAGGGGAAAGTCCGGATTTTGTATTTGTCTAATCCCAGGCATTTATTACAAAAACCCAAGGCTGGAAGGAAAGGGGAGCAAGCAGAAGAACAGAAAGGCGTCACAGGCCTCTCGCTTCATTATTTATCAAAATATTTTAATAAAGCTCCCGAAATAAATCAATATGTTAGTTGGAAAGGCTCCGCTTACACTTCTCTCACCCATCCGATCCCAGCAGTCAGTGAAAGCTGGAGTCAAGTCAAACACCCAACATATTAGCTCCATAGCCTCCGCTGCTCCTATAGATACCAAGCTCAAACAATGTTGTATGTACTAAGAATGTGTACCATAGTTTCACTGGAATCAAATCTCCAGCCTAACGTATACATGTTACGGTTCGGATATAATCTTGGTTCTGTTATTTATAACCGAACCGGTTCGTATATAATGCTGTTTTAGCCAATTAAACACCATTAGTCAAGCTAATCAGAATTCTTTAATTATGGAATCTGGACCAGAATTTAGCGCTCTTTCTAAAGGCGCACTCCTTAACTTTGCTAAGCTGCTGCAGCCTTGTCAAATTACCCATTAATTGGGAACGCTCCAAGACGCGTCAGTCATTTGACATTTCCAGAAAAAATAAATATTCTGAGCTTAAAACAAATTACAACATTGAAAAGAACGCTAAATTCCGGTTCAGATCCGATAACTTTCAATTTAGAATTTGCTTGATTAATGGTACTTAATTGGCGAAAACCGTATATAATATTACATACGAACCGGTTCGGTTATAACAGAACCAAGATTATATCCGAACCGTAACATACACACAACAGCAGAGGATCTTTTGTTAGTATGTAATACGGTGTTGATCGTGATACCAAATTCTTCGAGTTAGAACTCTCTAGTTTTATCATATGAACAATGTGTACAACAAAATTCTCCCCTCTACTTCAAACTTGAGAGTTTGAAATGTGTAATGTTCATATTGAATATAAAAGGTCCTATAGAGTTCAACTACGGAGGGATCAGAATCCTAATAATCCCGACCCCGACCCTCTAAATTTTGTCGACTCAACTCAGGCAGGCAGGGAACCAACCCAGTTTTATTAAATTACACCCGTATTTCGGATCCACGTGCCTTGACTTTGACAAGAACCTTATTTCATATGCTCCAGCTTCATACTTATCCAGCGGCGTGTTTGGTTAATCCAAATGTGCGATTTCCGAAATTAGCATCCCACCCTGATTATTATTATTATATGAATTTATTGTCCCAAATTTATTCCCATTAATTATTTATTGAATGGCAGTGCAATCAAAGAGTTAATTTCTATGCCGTTTCATATGGGCTATTATTATTCTGCCCGTAAATAATTCAACAAATGTCCATAAAGATGAAAGGTTTCGCCCATAGAAGGTTTTGCCTTTTTTCCATAAATAACGTTTACCCATAGGGAAACCGAATTAATTATGGCCAGTTTAAATGGTAGCTAGGTTAGGTTTTGTTAGGTTAGGTTAGTTTATGCGTTTTTCATATGGGCAAACGTGAATCATGGGAAAATGGCAAAACCTACTATGGGCAAAACCTGTTATTCTTATGGACATTTTTGAATTCTTTATGGGCAGTTTAAATGGTAGCCGTTTCATATACCTGTTTGTATTCCTTCCGTGATGTCAGCCTAAACTTGAAATTGTATTAATTTTTCATAAATACAATAGTTATCTGGTGCTTTTACTGGGGTTCGCTTTTACTTTCTCCAACTTTCCCTTAAGCGAATAGGATGTTTTGTCATTGGGCATATTTGTTCGTGCAATAGGATATTCTGGAAACAAATAAGCTTGTGAGACTTCGCTTTTAAACCATGAAATAGAGCGGTCGTAGTAATTGAAAACCCAGTCGCCCAGTTTAAACTGATAAATTTTTTAATGACACTTCCCAATAAATAATTTTTGAATTTATTTTGCAATGACGTTTGAATTTGGTAATTAAATTACTTATAAGAAATTATGCTATTGAAATGAATTGTACAATTTTCGAAATCTTGGTTCATATTGCAAGGCACTGAATCTATTGTAGATATACCTTAAGACAATTCCTACTGGTGGATGAGTGCTTTTAAGAAACAGAGTCAGGAATGCATATTTTAGGAATTAATTACCCGCCTGAGCTAATGGAGAGACTGTTTCACTACAGAGACCAGAGACGTAACCATATTCTGTTGGAATTGGGAAGAGAAAGCAGACGGGATGCTGGTGCTACAGTGCTAAGAACTGGGCCCAAATGTTGCTAAATAGTAGAGAGTCTGGGGGTGTCCGTGATGATAGGGTCGACAGGTCCACTGGGACTCGGACGGAGAGTGAATGGGCTCCAGGAGCAATTAAAATTAAAACCAAGAAGACCTTCCGTTGCCTTCTCGAGTTCTCTATACGCAAATTAAACCATATACAGGGTGGGTCACCAGGAATACGTCATTTCATTTCAGCAAAGTACAAAATAGCTCGTGTCACAGGATCAAATTCATCGCAGAGATATGCGAAGTTGTTACCAGTACCTTTATTATTAATAAAGGTACTGGTAAATTAATAAGGGTATTGGTAACAACTTCGCATATCTCTGATTCATCGCCGATGATAAGAATAAAAACCACGCAAATGGAAAGTTGGAGAAATTTAAATTTACAATGGAACCACTGTGATAACCTACATTAAAAAAATTCTTGAAACTCATTAAACTAAAATTCATTACTAATTGCGCGGCGTAAAACTCAAATAAAGTAAGTTTTATTTCTTATGTACGTCATACGTAGATAATTTCAAATTAAATTTTTATTGAGTCAACCTCAGCCTTTCACAAAATACAGTTTTCTTTTACAGTGAACTGGTATTCTTCGATTAACTTATTTGGCTTCCGTGACTGTTGTAAATTGTAAAAAAAATCGCATTTAAAACTTCAATGCATTCGCCTTTAGTTAAGGCTACTGTTGAAAGATGAAACACACTGTATTCCTATGCTAAGAGATAGAATGTACTGTGTACATAGTGTATAGAAAGTACATAGACGAGGTTCGGTGAAAGCAGAGAGGAGTGTATAGATAGTGAAAGTGAACAAAGTGTTAAAGGTCCATTTGCCCCTTTCCTGCTCTGTAGTGTTCCTCTGTAGTTCTATTATTAGTTTCTCTGAAGAGAGGAGCCGCTTGCCTAATTATTGTAATTAATTAGTCCTCCGTGGGGCATTCTCGTTCCAAACCTCCCAGCCTGCCTCACTTCCGCACAACCAGCTACCTCCATTGTCTCTTCCTGGAAACACCGCATTTCGTCTCGGACGATTTCCCGTTTGAATTACCTAAATAATATGGATACATTTTCACCTTAGGGCCTGTGATCGGGCCTTAAAGAATCTACTGAATTTTTGAAATTCGAGCAGCTTTAGCTTTTCTCGGTATTTACTGGTTTGTGCTACAGCCGACAAACAAAATGACCAATACGAAATTCAGCAGAACCTCATAGCATAATGTGTGCACCGTGCTAAATCCCATCATCACCTTCTGCTGACTATGGCTATACAACTTCCTATACGGCCACTACATAACTCTCCGCAGCGCCGGACTTTCTATTAACACTCAATGAGAGCACAACTTTGATTAGATCCCAGAGCTATATGTACAAAATATGCTCCTGGTTTAGTCGGCAGAATTTCAAAGAGAAAGTTTGGCTTTCACTATGTACTTAAAATATAATCAAATAAATAAATGCCTGCATGTGTATGCATAGAAGGACGAGCATGGAAGGACACATGCCGTGCACCGTGCCGGTTGTATTTATTTAACTTAGAATTTAAAAGCGTGAATTATAATAATACCAGTTTAACAACAAAGGGATAGGTAGTAAATTCTGTTGTTTTTAATAAATAACGCTACTGCACTGTACACCTTGAATAACAGTTTACACATTTTTGCTACTGAAATAATTTGAATACAAATTGTAAATTGTTCAGCTTGTAAGCCTACAATAAGCTGTAAAGCTGTTCAGAATGAATTACGAATTTTGGAGAAAGCTGTAAGCTTTGGTAGGATTTTCAGAGATGTAATTTCATGTTGTAAAAAGTGTCACAAGACGCCATCTGACTCAAGAATCAACAAAAAAAGTTGGAAAAAGTGAAGAAAGCATATCCGGGACTGCGTGGAGGGGGAGAACCCTAAGCTCGACTCGGTTCTTTACGTTAATACTCCTTCCGTCGTGAAACGAGGCCCGTAAGTTTGGAATTCGGATTTTTTGGCCCTCTGCCCACGCATTTCCAGAAACTCGGGGCTTTTTTTTCTCCCGGACTATTTTTTCGTAGCTGAAACCCGGGAAAAGAATCCGAGAACCACGTTTTTCTCACATGCTTTCACTTTCAACCCCTTTCCCTCCCAACACGCACACAGTGTTTTCGAGACGGAGCTAAATGGAATTTTAAAGTACAATAGTGCATTTTTTCAATACGGTCTCCAAACACTGAGACTGTCGGGTGCATTGGTGGATCCCGGAAGGTTTCCGCCACTCCTTCCTCCCCGGGAGTGAGCATGGGAGCCCAGGTCATGGGAGGTCAGCCCATTGCTACTGCTCACGAGCATGTTGCTATTGCTGGGGTGGAGGTGGGAGTGGTGCTGATGGTGCTGGGCATGCTGTAATTGTTGCTGATCGTGTTCCTCCTGTAGGAGATGGTGGTTAGGTGGGAGGGTGGGGTTATTGGCGGGATTTTGGTGGTGGGGGTTCTGACCGGAACGAGCATGGTTTCCTGGGGAAACACCTGAGGTTGTGCATACTCCGCCTGGCCCCGTGTCGAAATCATTCAAGTAAAATTGTGAATAGAATAGAGACGCGGCAGCGGCGGCGGGAAATGAGCCAAGATAGGAAGACATGGCTCCGCTCCCACCACCCCCAGACCCACCACCCCCAGACCCACCGCTGGTCGATGTGCCACCATACTGGTCTACGGCGGAGCAGGCGGGCTCGCGAATGAATTCAGTGGGTGTGTAGCCTGAAGTGGAGCCGGGCAGGAGAGCACCACCCCCCGCACGATTTGATGGTGAGGATATGTTGGGACCGAGGAGGCCATGGGGTGTGGACGAGGACACGGTACCTCCGCCGTGAATGCCCAGCGAAGAGGTCACGGCTCGATCAGGGTTCCCGGAAGATGCTCCCAGAGGGTCTACGTCTGACGAGGGGCTCACCTGACTCTCGGCTGTCAGCACTGCGGATGCAGAAACAAACGATCTAAACTTGATATTTTAATACACATTAATAAAAAAATTTGTGGATTTTCGTTCGACTTTATCGTAAGCAAATACTAATCAAGCATCAGTATAATAAAATGACGTTACAAGCAAATACTATCTATTATACATAACGCGAACATATTCGCATTAAACATTCAAACCAAGCTTGGAGCTCCACAGCAAATGACGGTTTAATTTATTTATAAACGAATTCAATTTGGTCAGATTTAATTTGAGTTGTACCTTGTACCGCAGTATCACGCAAATAAAACACGAACCTCTATAGGCGTATGTATCTATAAGTTTGCTGTGATTGGTTTGTTTCTTATTTATGTGTTAAATTCGATCGGGACGACCAAACTCACCTGAGGAATTGGAAGCCGGGGTTGAAGAGGAGTATTCCGCCCCGGAAATGGAGTTCGTGCACGCCATAGTGCCTAAATCCGGCAAGCTTAGCCCTCCGCCTGTAGTACCCTTCAATCAATCAATACATAAACCTTTATTTAGCACCACAAATGTGAAAATACTGAAATTGTGCTTGTGCTTAGAGTCTGAATAACGCTATAGTGTAGCGAAGCAGTGGTGTAGGGTCTAGCCGCCAATTCCGGAAAGTGCTGCGGTATATGGTTATACTACATAAGGTATAGTGAAATGACTAATGGTAGATTGACATACTTGTAGAGTGCAGTTGGGGAATCCGGTTCCCAAGTAGGTGGAGTAGGGTGAAGATGCATAACCCCAATGGTTGGAGGATGAGGTCAACCCGAATGTTTGACTCATATCTGTAGACCAGAAAACCAAACCAAACTATAGTCCCGCATACTCCTATAATGTACGCTATACATAGGCTCAACAATAAAACTCCCATTCCGCCAACCTAATATATGGTCTTGGTTTGGTTAGCCCTCGGCCACACACACACAAATACCTTATATCCGCCGACAACCAACAAACCGCCATTGCATTATCCATCTTCCTTGGTTAGATTAGATATACTCTACCATTCAGGATACACATGTTGGAAGTTAGCGAATTGCTTCCATACAGCGAATTTCAGCGAAATTCTTCGGAATGAATAAAGCGTTGGTAAAAGCAACAACGGTGAAAGTAATCAGTACAATACAAGCGCAGGGTGAAAGTAACATGAAACATGAGTAAACGCATGGCGTGTCACCGTGGAAATAGCGAAAGTGAAAGTAACCAATCTTATTCACAGGGTGAAAGTAACCCAAAGTGAAAGTATGGCTGATATTTTAATTTTGCGCTAATAAATTTTGGAATTGAGCTGTTATGACTTATGACCATTCGTTCTCATCAGAATCAGCCCTGACGAAAGATAAAACATTGGTGAAAGCTAGAATAAACAAATTATAGAACCAACCCGGTCTTACTTTGACAGTTGGGCATTCGGCTGAGGGTCATGGCAAAGTCCGCACTCCGATTGAGATGATCCAATGCTCCCGTGTAACTTCCCAGAAAGGCTCTTTGCCCAAAACCAAAATGAAATTGTTGTTGTTGGCCTGCAGGCACAGAGAACCAATCTTGGGACATTGTAAATTCATTGAATGATTAGCCAGGGAAACGAAGATAATTCCAAGAATGCAATTAAGCATTTGATTGAACCAATAACACGCAAATAGATTTTATGATGAAACTTACGAGTTTTAGATCGTGGTTCACGGGGTCCGTCCACTGTCACTTTAATGGCTTTGTTGTAAGTAGCAATTTGGGGCGGATTACTCGCAACCGTGATTGTGAGCGTAAAACTCTTGCCTGGAATTTCAAAAGCAAAAAATTGAGTTTTCTTCGAAATCAGTGCAATTCATGTCATCCAAGAAGACAACAAAAAATTGAAGAGTTGAACGAGGGATGCACTCTAAAAACGAATGGGTAAAATACGAGGAAACATGAAGATTCCATCAAGTCAAACCCTATACCCATTTTTTTCTAACGTGACATAAAAAAATGGGGAAGCAACAGATGGACATCTCCAAGATTATTTGAGCCAGTACAGTTAGCTATCTAGATAGCTCACCAATCAAAAAATCTTGGACATCTCAGTTATAAAATATACTTAGACGAGGTTGCAAA
Organism: Ceratophysella denticulata; assembly: GCA_034694925.1. Classification (NCBI taxonomy): domain Eukaryota; kingdom Metazoa; phylum Arthropoda; class Collembola; order Poduromorpha; family Hypogastruridae; genus Ceratophysella; species Ceratophysella denticulata. The sequence goes on from JAQFYT010001429.1 coordinate 8,610, forward strand.
AACCGAACTTAAGATATTTGAAATTAATTTAATTGTAGATAATAATATTTATTTTAAACTGGCTTTAGCTGTCAGCAATTTGTAGATAGATTTTTAAAGTGTGTGCTTGCCTACCTCGACCGGATCTTCCCACAAATCGCAAGTCATTGAATTTAGCGACTTGATTTTTCATAATGGCCGTAGCATTCCGGAGTTCTCCACAGTAATTGTCATCATTCCCAGCACGGACTGTCACCAGTGTTCCGTCCAGAATTTCACCCAATGCAATTACCTAATAAATTAAAGTTGGTTGCAAATGGAAATAATCTTAATCGTGCCGACCTATTTATTCAAATTTTGATTCACGCCTGACGGATATGTTGATTTAAGTAATCCGTAGTGGACCTTTGACCAGTACCCCGTATAGTGTTTTTGAACATATATAGTCCTTATTTGTACACATGCATGCATGCGGTTTGTTTACCTTGAAAGCCACAGGAAGGGTTTTGTTTGATCGCCAGTGAATGGGCAGCACGGAGCAGACCAGATTCGGACTTCCTGTAACCCCAAAAAATATAACTGTGCAAATAATCCAACCTAATTACGTTCATTTCCCGTTAAGGGTTTGTGAAAGACTTAGTTTAGTATTTGTGGAGGTACTACAAATTACATTATTTAAACCTGAATTATAATCAGATACTTACCTGTCCTAACAAGTTCACCACCCGGAGAGTCTGTCATCATCTCGGTCAAGGCTCGTTCGGCCATAACCTTTGGAATTTGGAAATACAAAGCAGAAATTGAAAATATTTTCATGGAATACGGTAGAACACTAATATTCAGATGTAAATAAGTATTTTGCCGTTCAATTTAATTAAATATAAGTTATATTTATTACTCTTAAATATAATATCCAGTTTGTTGGTTTTGCTCTTCTTTTCTGACGAAGCAACACGTTGTTAATGTTATGACTGCTGGAACACGAAATGACAGGAGCTGCTTACCGTCGTCGCCTTTAATAAAACTGACGCGAACCCGAAATATTTTCCCTAACTTGACCCAATTTGAATGAAATTATCATGTTAAGTTTGATTAGGTTAGGTTGAAAATATGAACTTCCGGAAACCCCTGGTTCAAAGTTCAGAACATTTTTTCTAAAAATCGTCATTTCGGCTTCCCTTCGTTTTCAACGCTTTAAGAGCGTTTTTAGCTCCCTGTCGTAACATTAATATGCGGAAGCTTTAATAATTAATTTTTTAAAATTAGATTCCTCTTTAAGAGTGAATTTGCAGACTTAGTTTCTTGTATGTAAACCCGGATCCTTGAACAGATTCGGAACTCAAGGTAGGAATGCAGATACAGAATGTAATGACAAAACTCAATGGTCAGAAATTCTAAATTCTGTCAAATTCTAATCATAATTTGAATCACTAACGAATATCAAACCGCAAACTATTAAAGTCAATTTGATATATTTAAATACATGCATTAATTTCCTGACGAAGAGTGAACTATTCATTTGCAGGTATACAGATAAATAACGTAACTTGAAGTTAAAAAAATACACATGCCTGTTCAGTATGATGTAACCTCAATATTTTTTACAAATGCGCCCGTAAGTAAAGGAAGTATTCCAAGTAAATTAGCATATTTTAATAATAATATCTCAGTATATTTCTATACTCTAAGGTTGCAAGACATATATTTAATAAAATAATTCTACTAATTAAGTTTTAGGACTATTTAGGACATTTCTAAAATATGTTAAATTAAAATTCATTAGAATGTTTGATTTTTGAACGATAGAATTGATAAGGACTATTAAAATTCGGTACATTTTAGTCCTGTGTGGCTCCCCATTTTGAGAGTATCATAGCTTTTTTAAGTTAGGTTCTAGAAAATCAGGTTAGGTTTGTTGAATAGCCTCATTTAACCTTACAAAACTTAATCAAATGATATGTTAATGTGTTCAAGCCTGAATATGAAGGGTTGTATATAAACAACAGCTAACTTAACCTGACTTTCCAGAATCTAACCAAAGCTAATAGAACTCAAAACACAGGGTCACACACTGGAATGTTACCTAAAATTCCATTATAAACCTAAATATTTTATTAATTTTTTATTTAACTTAAAATCCGTACAAAAAAAAGTTTAAAATTAAGTAAAATTAGGTATGGGTACGTTACAGTTGTTTCCGTTTCAGAAATGTTAAGGCGCAGATAGCGAAGCACAAACATAACTTTGACAAACCCAGAAATATGAGTAGCGCCCCCATATCGGCCTAGATTCACACTGTCACCCAGCTACGGGGATCTTAATGAAATTACTGTAATCCTAATCGTAGACTAGGTATCAATTTTTATAAAAAATTGTACAAATGCCCACGAGCTGACCATGTAGTTCAAGCACTCGGAGATTCTTTTTCAACGTAATTCTAAATTCTTTATTTAAACTGGTATTTTTTTTGAGATTGCGATCGTGTAAATTCATTTTTTGCTGAATAATTCAATGACAGATAAAAAGAAAGCGTAAGTAATGCGTAAAAACTGGAGTAATTACCTCTGTCGCCAACTTATGGTAAGTATCCATCACAAAACTAATTTCACTGGAAAGATGCATGGTTCCCCCTATAAAAAAGATTCAGACGCCCGCTCCATTATTGGTATTGACTTATTAAACGAAAGAAACTGTCATAAATAATTGGAGTTGACTAACTAGTTCCTCCTGGAAATGGGTTGTAATTAGATCAGAGTCTCGTTAGCACCCTTTCTTCAGCCAAAAAACACCAAAAATCTCTCAAACTTTCACCCCAACTTTCTTCCTTTAAAGAAGTTGTTTGTCACTTTGAATTTCCTTTATTTAAGTTTTTGTCCACAAAATGAGACGTTTCATTCCACTTAACTACACTTAGGACTCCAGAAGCAGAAAATGCTTCTAAGTAGGCGGTTGTGAGGTTGACGGGGCGGGAAGACGGATTGGGGTAACTAATGGGGTAAATAAAGTGTTAAGTCTTCAAGAATTACTTAGAGCAGCATGGAACCCAAAACTTGAGCCATTCTTCATTCCCAGAGTCTTTTGTGTGGATGTAAGCAGGACTCCCTTAATTCCCCTTTTCATCATAATCAGATTTCAGGATCTTTTTCACTTTGGAGAAGAAAAACACGGAGAACTTAAGCCGTTCCTAAGCTTTTCCTTCAACTTTCTCAAGTGAAAGCGGAGAAAGTCTACTTTCTCCGATAAAAGCCTACTTTCTCCGGTGAACAAATTTTTCATCCCCTATTTCCCACTTCCAACCCCGTGCCGGCGTTGAGGCCTGTTCAAATTCAACTGCGGATTGTGGGTAAATTTGAGCTGTAATGGGTGTGCCAGACGGAGGAAATGATTAATAAATGAGTGTTGATAGAAGGTATTGGGGAAGGGTGGGTGGTTGTAGTTGAAGTCAAATGAAGTGATGGAATGAGCCTGGGTCCATGGGCCTGCTCGGGGTTTTGTGAAAAGGGCGGTTTGGTGGGGTACACGAAGGTGGACTGGGACGTGGGGCCACATGATTCCTGAAAGCCACGGGGTTTTGGCTGTATAGTGAAAGTGGAGGGGCTTTTTCCTCGTTGCGGGAGTGTGAACAATAGGAATGGGCGTAGCTCCTCACAAAACCCCGGGTTTTTGGTTTTGTCAAAAAAATATCGCCTCCATTCCGACCTATAGCTGCTCACCCAACTTTCCCTTTTCGTCTTCCAAGCAGTTCGGTTTTGTGGCTGGGCTTCTCATGCACGGACCTCTTATACCCATCCACCCACCAACACCATCCGCAACTTTCTCCCATTCACCACCAACCCAACTTTGTCATACCTGAGGAACACAAAGTTTGACTTTCCTTCTTCAACTCAGGAAAAACTAATTTTGGGATAATTTAATTGGGATACGTCTGTGGGTTTGGCTCAAGTATCCTACCGAACTCCCCGTGCCAAACATGCACAACATTCAAACCCAAGTGTAATCTAATATTTTGAATTTTTTTCCAATTATTTAGTTCCTTTATTTGGTATTAAATTGTTGCTAACTTGCGTGCGAAGAATTTCGTAGTTATAAATGCTCGTTTTAAAGGTTCAACTGACAGCGGTAGTAAAGAAACATATAGCATAAACTACCTAAACTCAAATTATCTCTACACGCAATAGACTATGGTCTAGTAAATAGTTATTCCGTAAGTATCTATCTACATTAACCTTAATTAATTACATATTGATACTCATACCTTAATGCATAATATGATTTAGATAGATACCGTAGTAGACCGCATGAGTATCCCCTTTCGGTAGTTCATTACAATTTGGTGCCAATATTATTTAAAATTTGAAAATCCATTTGATTCAACTATTTAATTTATATATGTTTGTATTTCCAAGATGTGATTAGGTAACATACCTAATCAAATAGTGCAAATCTAAACCCTATATCCCTGTCACTAAATTTATTATAATTCAATATAATGCATTAAATTAATGAGTATCCAGATAAGTCAACAACAAATTATGAGACGAGTACATACAGCCCGCGAATTAAACACAAAACAGATTGTATTTACAACCGATTAACTGACCGAACATTTTTGTATTTTTTCCGTATCTGCCAAGCCTCGTGGCAACTTGTAGGTATCCTAATTTATTCAAGCATTATGTGCAGAGTACAGTACCTACGCAAATTTCAGATTAAAAAGCTAATTTTATGTTCCATATAAACTTGTTTCGAGTGCGTATTCCCAACCTCCAATACAACCGTAAACTTAAGAGCAACCTAAAAGGAGCCCAGTTCCAACTCTCACCACCAGGTTTACGAAGTCTTAATTAATTAATTGCGGGTGAACAAGAATAAATCGAAGGGATCCTTCACTTTGTAGATATGACGTAGTAGGTCATATTACTTTTTATTTCAGCTTATTTGGTTGATTCGATGAATGATACCGTAGTGAAATGGCCATGCTTATTGCATTTGGCGTAATTTTTCTGTGGTCGTAATTACTTTACTGTAATTCAACCGTTTGGTTTTAGCTAACGCGCATCCTTCAGTTTTTGGAGAATGCATTTAGCTTAATTTAGGAAGTTTTCCTGTTTCGATTCCTTAATTGGGGGCAAAGTTAATGGTACCTAGCTGGACCATTATTTTCATGGGTTAAATCCCGTGTTACTTTACCCTTAATCCTAACCTAACATATTGTTGAATCACCGCAAATCGCTACACGTAACATGCGATCTACAGGCCAACCGCGGAATTTTCCCATTTAGATCTTCAGTATAATGAGATATCCATATTTTATGTAGATCTTTCGTGCATCCAACACGATCTATTTCGATTGCATAAGTTCTAGTTCAACTTGAAATTGGGTATTCATGTGTTGATATATGATGAGATATAATAAGTAGATATTCCAAGGCGTGAATTAGTGATGGGGTTGGATGGGAAGTCTATGGAAAACCTGGGAGCTAAATAGAATCAAGGCAGCGGAGGAAGAACCTGTTTTCCAGGCTTCCGTTTCGGGAGCTAGAGGAAGTTGAGCTGTGTGCCTAGTCGGTGCCTTTCATGGTGTATGTGGGGGTTTGTTAACGGGTCGTAATAGGAACCGGGCTGTATGGAGGGAGCTTCCAGGAACCAACCCCAAATACGCCCTACCAGCGGTCAGAAAAAATGAGTTTCCGGGACCAACAACTCCTGCACCTCTGCACCACCACCCAGGCTTTTCTCCCATCCACATCCACGCAATATGCAGAACCCACTTTCTCTTCCTCAAGCCTCGTGAATCATTCGTGTACAGCTAGCTCCTGGAAGCCCACGTCATTTGGTCGTCGCCGTTTCGTTCTTAGGCAAACAAATTACTTCAACCTAAATCAGGAACGATAGTGAAAATAGTTGTTCAGAATAATCTGGTGTACCTACGTTTTAAACGAATTTTCTCTAATTAACTATGGTTCAAATGGTAGACCGCCGACGAGCAAATGACTTGGAAGCTACTAGTAATGCAAGCTTAGCAGACAGTGCAGAGCGCAGTACAGGATTATATCTTATATCCTATCCACCTTCACCCATACTTTCTACTACAATCTCACACATTGGAAAGTAAATTACGGGTTTGAGGCTAATCACAGTTATGCACAAACAACGGCAATGACAATGACAGATGCATCCACATTTATTAGGTTCGAGTGATGTTTCTGTCGGATCCTTGACTAAAATCGTATATTCGAGCTTGGAATACCAATATTGTAGACTGATTACTCCGGTGCAAATACATCCTTCATCTACAAAGTTCAGGATATTTTATAACTTTTCAAATTTAATTTATTGCTTAGTTTCCGTTTGGCGTCCAGAGCTTCTCTTGCATTCAAATGTGAATTTTCAAAAAAAAATATACTGAACTGAACGTGTGATAAAGTTTGAGATTTAAAGGCCTGTTGTACACTGGCCAGATTTTGGTACAAAGTGGAAAGTATTCTGTTCTCGGAATTGTTAAGTGGACAGCAGAGACGAGGCGGCTGTAAATGATAAGGATCTCTTGGCACTTGTCTCGACCCAACGTCGTCGCCCACCCCATTCTTCACACAATCCAATTTGTTCTCCATCTTCCGGATCTGATCCACATCCCAGGATCTCGGAAAAAGAACATTGCCTTCTTATCTTCATCTGTATAGGCTCTACGAACGTCCGGCGAGTCCAGTCCAGTCAGGCTTTTCCTTGTTTCTAGCTTGTTCGGCTGATCGGCAACAGTGCCTCAGACAAGGCAATATGTCCAGGCGTCTCTGGAGATTTTATCGTATGAAATCGCAATAGCTAATCAGACTACAGATTTTGAGTCTAATTCAGAGGCAAAAACATGCAAAATATTTTAAGTTAAGACGACGTTCAGAAATTATCTATATGTCATTCATCGCCATCCTAAAGCACCTAACTTAGCTTTTATTCGATCTTATTAACTAAACATTATGCATTCATTTTGTCTTTGTTATTTGTGGAAGTTAACTTAGTTCTGCAGAATGCCAGCGTTATTGGCCTAAAATTGAATTAACCACAAGTTTCGATTATGACATATGCTTCGAATTACATTATCAATTTAAAGATACCCAACTCGAATTAAGTCGAAATTCCAGCAAAATGAGAGACGAAACTGAAACTAAATCCTACATTGGAAAATGACTAAATCCGTTAAGGAGATCCGCTGTGTTGTAGGTAAGGTCTAAGGGACATTGGGTCGGTCATGTCATAAAAACCCTTGGCCTGGCACATGCCACATGCTGAGCCCTCAACCCTCCATAAAACTGTCAGAAGACCTCAAAGTACTGCACGGGAAACGTCTTAATTGTTTCTCCAGAGCTCCTTCAGCACAATTTACAACGAAGAGTAAGAGACTTAAGTCCCCAAAACTCAAGTGTTTTCCCTTAAAAGATTTCAGTAAATATTTCATTCCAACAGTACATGTAGAAAAGTTTGTCCGTGCTGACGAATAATGCAACGTTGAATCGTTGAATGTAGAGCGTAAGGATCTCTCAGCACGTTTTTCGTGGCTTGGCTTTGGCGTGGATTCATGTAGTCGGGGTTTTTAAGCTTATAGACCAGGCTTATAACGTATAGTAGGCTGCATAGTCCACTATTTTATCTCTGGTCAAGTTTGAGCACCAGAGGTTTGGTTAGAAGCCGGGTTTTTAGGGTTTAGATCTGTTGAAGCCTCCGATCCCAAATTTACGGCTAAAATCCAGACCCATTCTACCATACAGATATACTGTATGTACCTATATAATATATCCATGTGTTTCAACTAATCTTGCGGCCTGGATATGGGGTAAACCCAAAAACCCGAGCATGTTGGTCAGGCCGGTCAGCCAAAGCTCAAATCAAGTTTCAGTTTTAATTCCTTGGTTATATGTTATACGTAAGTATATGCAAATAGCTATGGGAAT